>JAODAL010028252.1:0-53631 GCA_025379985.1 Phyllomedusa bahiana
TGGTTTCCATATGCACTACTTCAAAAATTTTAGGAATATTTGGCTTTTTGCGAATTTACAGATGAACATAAAATTTTTAAATGAACAAAAATGAGACCAATTTAGAATGCACATGTCCATCGTTCAGTGTTTCAGTATTTTTTGCACAACTTGCTAATCTCTCACAAGCCTGGCAGTGGTAAGGTACTGTTGATCAATTGTAAGGTTTTTGCCCTTCGTTTCATGATGTCAAAATGTAAAACAGCATGGTTTAAGGACGGGTTAAGATTTTTCAGTTTTTATCCATTATTCATAAGAGCACAGAAGATGTGACAAGGGAAATGAAACGTAATATTGATCCTCCAGATTCTTCCGTTTTCAGAGATATCCCATATATGGCCCTGGGGTGCTATTTGACTCAACCACAAGCTTCAAAGTAGGAGGAGCACCTATCGGACATTGGAGTCTCATTTTCAATACGATTTTATTTAGGTACCTTTTCAGGTTTGCGGTCTGCTAAAATGTAATAAACACCCCTAAAATGGCCCCATATTGGAAACTGCACCCCTTAAAGAATTTTATTAGCGTTAGGCTGTGAAAATGAAAACATTTTTTTTTTTCAATCTGCAATAGAATTTAGCTGAAAATGTTTCATTTTTTAAAGGAATCCTGAAAAAAAGCACCCCAAATTTTGTTACACAATTTCTTCCAAATTCGGCAATACCCTATATGTGGGTGTAAACTGCTGTTTGTGTGCATGGAAGGGCATACAAGGGATGGAGCGCTATTTGGCTTTAGGAATGCAGATTTTTGTGGGTGCATGTCACATTTGCAAAGCCATCCAAAGTACCAAAACAGGTGAAACCTTCCAGAAGTCGCCCCATTTTTGATTCACCACCCCTCCGGGATGTCATCTAGGGGTGCATTGTACATTTCGGATGCACAGGTGATCCATAGTTTTTTTAGCATTTGGCCATGAAAATGTGGGGGTGAAACACAGTTTCGCCATTGTTTTTTGGGTTGCAGCATTTGCAGCATTTGCCCTACGGTATAAATGACATAATAATGTTATAATGTGGGTTGGTACAATTACAATTATATAAAATTTAGATAGTTTTTTATGTTTTATTACTTTACATAATAGAAATGCGTTTATAAAAATTGCATTTTTATGTCGTCATAGTCTGACAGCCATAACCTTTTTATTTTTCTGTATGTGCAGCTGATTATGGGCTTGTTTTTTGCAGGATGAATTATCGTTTTAATTGGTACTATTATGGGGTTCATACGATGCTTTGATCACTTTTTATTAAGGTTTTTGTGAGGCATTTTGAACAAAATACAGCAATCCTAATATTATTTTTTATTTTTAACAGCAGTAATCATGCAGTATAAATGACATGCTAGCTTTACACAGCAGGTTGACAAGATTACAGCGATACTCAATTTGTATTTTTCTATGTTATGCTTTTTCTACTGTATATTATGTGCTACAGGATGAACAAAAATCTCAGTTCTGTGATTGTTTTTTATTTTATTTTTTACTGCGTTCACCATGTGAGTTAATTAATGTGACAAATTTAAAGGGTAGGTCGTTACACACGCAGCAATACCAAATAAGATTTTTTTTTAATCTTTTTGGGGGCGATTGTCATTTGTAAAAGGTAAAAGAGCGGTGTACATGTTTTTATTTTATTTTTCATGGTTGTGTTTTACTTTTTTTAACTTATTTTTACTATTTTTTACATTTGTTTCACTTTTCTCCATCCTCAGATCACTGATACAATATAGATCAATAGTGAGCAGAACTCCTCTGTATTGGTCTCTACATTGTGTGGCATATTGATGTCACAGATAGCCCGGATGCTTTAATAAAGCATCCCGGCTGTCGGGCACGGACACAGCAGCGGCAGCAATCTGCAGGACGTACCGGTACATCAATTTGTGGGAAAGGTAAATTTTTTTTTACTATGTCCATCATCTTTCCACCATCTAACTCCACCCCTCCACCTGATCTCTCTATCACAGTCAATGGCTACACTCTCTCACCAGCTCCACAATCCCCCTGCCTTTGGGATAAACCCTTTACTCCAATCTGTCCTTCAAACCACACAACCAAACCTCACATCCACCTGCTGCCTCCACCTGAAAAATATCTCCCGTACCGTTCTTTCCTTAACTTCGAAAGCACAAAAATGCTGGTCCATGCCCTCGTTATCTCCCGCCTAGACTACTGCAACATCCTTCTCTGTGGCCTCCCAGCTAGCACCCTCACTCCCCTCCAATCCATCATTCACTCTGCTGCCCGTCTGATTCACCTCTCTCCTCCGCTACTCCTCTGCCTCTCCCCTCTGCCAATCCCTTCACTGGCTTCCCATTGCCCAGCGAATCCAGTTCAAGTTAGCAACCTTGACCTACAAGGCTCTCCATAACCATCCCCCCCATACATCTCTGCTCTAATCTCCAGATATCTCCCCTCACGCAAAACCCCCGCTCCTCACAGGACCTTCTTCTCTGCTCTCCCCTTTATCAGCTCCTCACACAATCATCGCCAAGACTTCTCCCGTGCTTCCCCCCCCACACTCTGAAACTCACTGCCCCAAAACCCCCAGACTCTCCCCCACTCTCACCAGCTTCAAGGCAACCTGAAACCCATTTCTTCAGGATTGCCTATAACCAACAATAACCCTGCTGTCACTACACTATCCATAACCATGTCTGCCCTCCACTTCTGTCTCTTCCCACCTTCCTCATTTGACTGTAAGCCCTCACGGGCAGGGACCTCTCTCCTTCTGTACCAGTTGTCAGTTAGTAATTTGTCACCTTTTTACTGTTTGACCTATTTTATGTTTTGAAACCTGAATGTACAGCGCTCTGGAACCACGGGCGCTCAAAAATAAATAATAATAATAATAATAATTGTCTGATGATATTGAGGGCTAAAAGTAGTGAAAAATTTACTGGGTTTTTCAAATTTTACCAAATGCTTTTTTCTTTTAAATTGCATTGATTTGGCGTGAGGAATATGTTGACTGCCCTATCCAAAATGCTATTTTTATATCCAATTTCTGTTAACCCCTTCACGACACTGGATGCAAGCTTACGTCCGTGTTATTCATGTAAAAATTCGGTAAAACACTCCAAAGCCAGCTAAATGGGCCCTTTGATGGGTACAAATTTAAACCATATAAACATAAAATTTTATTTGCCCCCTATTTTTTTAAAAAAATTTATTTATCCAGGAAACATTGGGACTAAATTTTGGGAAAAAACATAAATTTAAACCAAAATCCCCAAAACACTCCCCCAAATAAAAACCAGATCCCAACCAAAATCAGTCTGGAAGGAGGTGGAAAGGTGCCCTTGTGTACTTTTGGAAGCGATTTTTGTACACCCTTTAGTATTATTTATGCAATAAAAAAGGGTGTACACATGACCACGTCCTCTATTAGTCAAGCACCCCAGAGGGACTACAAGTACAAGTGAAACAAAAAAAAGTTTAAAAGTGTAAAAAAAATAATATATTTAAAGTTCAGATCACTCCCTTTTTTCCTTTTTTAATACAAAAAAAAGTAAAAAAAAAAAAAAGGGTTACACAAAATTGGTATTCCCCAATTTCCCTGAAAAAAGGGTGATTTTTTAAAAATAAAACATCTTTTATCCCATAACTAAACCCACCGCAAATAAAAAAAATTTAAAACTCCAAAATTGTGGTTTTTTTGCTAATTTCCCGGGTTTCTTTTTAAAAAATTTAAAAAAAAGGGTGAAAAACAAAAGTTGCATTTCCCCAAAAAAAGGAAACCAATAAAAAGTACATTTCGCCTGCAAAAAAATCCCACCTTCCTCGGGTTTTAAAGGGTGAAATGCAAAAATGTTTTTGGGTCGAAGACAGTGGGGGTTGCGGGAAAATTTTTAAAAAATAGAAATGTTTGGATTTCTTTTCCCGGTACTATAACATAAAGAAACCCCTACATTTTTTATATTGTCAAAACCAAAACAATCGCAGAGTCCCAATAAAAACCCTTGATACCAAAGTGAACGTGGTAAAAAAAATAAAAAATAAAAACTGGCAAACATAGCGCAAGTACTTTTTTTTTTTTTTTTTTAAATTTTGACCCACTTAGAATTTTTTGGGTTTTTCCCAGTAAATTCATGGTAGGTAAATCAAAAACCATTAGAAATTAAAATCTTGTCCCAAAAATAAAACCCCCTCAAATTCAAATGAAGGTGGAAAAATAAAAGTTGTGGATCTTGGAAGGTGAAAAGGAAAAAACAAAAATGTCAACCTTAAAAAAAGTTAATTGGCCCCAAAATTTGTCCCCAGCAGGGCACATTTTGCCACCTTTTGGAACACGTGGTATAAGTGAATAAAAAGTAAACCCTATATTTTGGGTAGCAAAAAAATGACCCCAAATACATCAGTTTTAAACAAAAGTTATGTGCAAAATTGTTTCATTGATTAAAGTTTTAAAAAAAATCACTTTCCCTTTTCAAAATTTTTTGTTCTTTTGGGTTGAAGGGAAAAGTAAAAATTTTTGGAAAAAAATTTTTCCCACATGTCAAAATAGGGACGTCCAAAAATCGGGTAAAAAAGTTAGTAGTGAAATCACTTTTTAACTCTATTTTACATAATGTGTTTAAAATTGTTTTGGTAAAAAAATTTATTAGGAGATAATTTTTTCCCCTCAAGTAAAAAAAAATAATTATGGAAAAAGCCTCATTCCCAAAAAAATTTGGATTAAAAGCCCAAACCTAACTTTCAATCTTTTATTGAAAGGGGAAAAATTTTTTGGGGGAAAAACCTTTACAAAATTTTAAAAAGGAAAATTTTAATTAGCTTTAAATTTAAATAGTTTCCCTTTTCCAAAAAGGGTCCATGTCATTAAAAGGGTTTATATAACCCACCAAAAAATTTTTAAAAATTAAAAAATATTCAAAAAATGTGAAAAAGTAGAAAACCAACTTGAAAAATTTTGGGAAATCTCTCATAAAAAGGCTTTTTTTAACAACAGAAACATAGAACAACAAAGCAGGTTTTAAAGTGAACCTTTTTTATTACAGCTGTAAACAATAACTAATTTAGAAATGAATGTCAGCCCAAAAAACAAACCAAAAATTTTCTAAGCCGCCCGTGTATAAAAAAGAACATATTGGAGGTAGAGTTTTTTCAGAAAGGTAAAAATGGCCTTTAGGATCACCAAAAATGTTTAAAAATGTTCCTAAAATGTAAAAATTTCAAAGGGTTTATTTAAAAACAAACCACCTACAAAAGGTTTTGGGGAAATTTTATCTTTCAAAAGGGGAAAAAGGAAATTTTTTTAATGCTTTTAAAACTAAAAGCAACACTAAGGACGTAAAAATTTTTGACATAAATGGTTTTTTTTTTCCCGCCCTTCCCCTCACTGTTGCCCTAAGCCCATACCCCGTATAGCGAAAATTTTAAAATTTCAAAAACCTTTTTCATTTCAAACCATCAGGGCCCTAAATTTATTCAAAAGTTGCCCCAAAACTTGCCTATTTTTGAGGTTTCTACTTGTTTGCTGTGAATGTGGAGGAAAAACCCTCGATCAGCAGCAGATAGGGGGACATGCAGTGCTAAATTTAAAAATTTCTGCAAATCATCACTGTCCCCTGCCCAGCTAAGTATTTCAAAAAATTTTGAAAGGGGTTTTCTCATTACAAACTTCATTATTTTAATAATGGGGGGGAGTAAAAAAATTTCAATTTTGCATTTGGGTTTTTTTAACCCAAATCATTTGTATAGCTTATGTTACCTAATTTGTGTGTTTGATATTTTTTGCAGCCTCTTGGGAGTGCCCCCATCTGTGAAAAAGGGTGTCCTGCGGGTCTCGTGCTTACTCCCCCCTGAGTTTGTGAAAATTTTCCCGCCTTGCCCTCCTTCCCTCTTCCAGTGATAGCTGTGTCCTGGGTCCTTAAAAATCTTTTCTTTTTTCACTCCTTGGGCCCCGGGCAGGTCATAGCCTCACAGGCTTTCTTAAACCAAACCCCTTGCTGAAGATACCCAAACTCTTCATCTCCGGGCCCCTGATGTTACCCTCTGCTTTTCCCGGGTCCAGACTGTTGTCGCCCTTTCCCCCTTCCCTTTTCCTCACTCTCCCTTTAAAAAAAATGTTGGCAAAAAAAAGAATCAAAATCTTTCCAACCCCCCAACCCTTTATAACCCCCCCCCCCTGATCTCTCATCTAGTCAAAAAGGTAAAACCCTCTAAACCCGTCCCGCAAGGGCCCCTGGGCCTTTGGGGGGAATCCCAGATTCCCGCTTTTTTCAAAACCCAAAAATCCCAAAAACCCCACCCCTGCCGCCGCCTCCACCTGACAAAACATCTTCGCATCCCTCATTCCTCAAATAATTTTCACCAAAAATGTTTTGGGGGATGCCCTTATTTTCTCCCACCCGTCTAACTGCCAAAATCCTTCTCCCCGTGGGCCCCCCCGTCTAGCATCTTTTCTCCCCTTCCAAAAACCCTTTTCAAAAACCGGGTGCCCGTCTTAACCCCCCTCTCCCCCTTTGTACTTTCCCCTTTCCTCTTTCCCCCCGCCCCAAACCCTTCAATGGGCTACCCCAAATTTCCCAGCAAATTAAATTTTTTTTTTAAGCTACTAACCATGACCTACAAGGCTTCTCCAAAGACCTCTCCCTCCATACTTCTTGCCTTAATCTTAGATACCTCCCCTCCCCGAAAATCTCCACTCCTCACAGGACCTTCTTCTCTGCTCTCCTCTTTTTCAGCTCCTCACAAAAACCGCTCCAAACTTCTCTCGTGCTTCCCCCTCACTCTGGAACTTCACTGCCCCACCCATCAGACTCTCCCCCACTTTCACCAGCTTCAAAAGCAATCTGAAAACCCATTTCTTCAGCTTGCCTATAACCTACAATAACCCTGCTGCCACTATACCTTTCACAAACATGTTGCCCCTCCCTTCTGTCTCTTTCCCCTCCTTGTGATTGTAAGCCCTCGCGGGTAGAGTCTTCTCCCCCTTTTGTCTGCCAATTGTCATTCTCACTTATCACTGTACCCCGTTTGATTATGTTATGTTGTAACCCCCTCGAATGTACAGCGCCCTGGAATCAATGGCGCTTTAAAATAAATTATAATAATAAAAATATAATTAATAGCTCTATTGTGAAGGATCTCCCCCAAATTTAAATGAGTTTCTTTAGCTGCTAGTTTACTCCCCACCTTTTATACACACCTTATACACTCTACTACCTCCTGTCTATAAAAAAAAGAGGGGTGAGCAGAGTGCTTCCCACAATTGTTTCATCATTTCAGGTGTCAAAATGTCCCTGTGCCTTCCTGGTCTCATCAGGTTTGGATTTTAATGCATGTTAATGCATGTTTGTGCCCATGTGCAATTTAGATATGTATGTACCCTACAGGGTTGTGTGCCGACATTAGAGATGGGCAAATTTCTCAAAAATTCGATTCGGTGACTTCGCCGAATTTTCCGACCAAATTCGTTTCGGTCCGAATTGCTTCGGGACGAATCGCATTACAAAACAGCTATTTCCAGGCTGCACAGAGCCTACAGGGTGCTGTAGAATGTTGTGCCATGCTTAAATATGCAAAAGGGAGCTTGGTTTGGTCTTCATAAATGTTTTTTTTTTAGTATGACACGCAGATGACTGCCGCCGCTCTTAGAATCGCTTCACTATAAAATTCCTTGGGCACTTTTAGAGGCAAAACTGACCAAAAAAATGAAACGGGTATTTTAGCCTGATAAAGTCATGGCAGCGAAAGCTGTAAAAAAACAAGCGAGAGCTCAGTTGGCAACATCAGTGACAGTGTGGGAGGTGACGGCAGCAGCCACAGCAGCATGAGGTCAGAGAGTGGCACAATGACATTTTGGAGGTGGCAAAAACAGGAGTAGGCCAAAGAGTGGCACAATGACAGAGTGTGGAGGGCACAGCAGAGCCACACGCAGCAGCATGAGGTCAGACAGTGACAAATGACATTTGGAGGTGGCAAAACAGTAGTAGGCCACAGAGTGGCACAATGGGCCGAGAGTGGAGGTGTCGGCACCCCCCAGCATGAGGTCAGAGAGTGGCACAATGACACAGTGTGGAGGGCACGGCAGCAGCCACAGCAGCTGCATGAGGTCAGACAGTGGCACAATGACAGAGTTGGAGGTTACAGCAGCAGCCACAGCAGCAGCATGAGGTCAGGCAGTGGCACAATGACATTCTGGAGGTGGTAAAACAGTAGAATGCCACAGAGTGGCACAATGACAGAGAGTGGAGGTCACGGCAGCAGCATCATGAGGTCAGAGAGTGGCACAATGACACGGTGTGGAGGTGACGGCGGCAGCCACAGCAGCATCAGGACAGAGAGAGGCAAAAAGACAATCTGGAGGAGGCAAAAACAGGAGTAGGCCACAGAGTGGCACAATGACAGAGTGTGGAGGACACGGGCAAACACCCCAGCAGCAGCATGAGGTCAGGCAGTGGCAAAATGTCATTCTGGAGGTGGCAAAAAACAGGAGTGGCCACAGAGTGGCACAAGACCAGAGTGGAGGTCACGGCAGCAGCAGCATGAGGTCAGAGAGTGGCACAATGACACAGTGTGGATGTCACGGCAGCAGCCACAGCAACAGCATAAGGTCAGACAGTGGCAAATGACAGTGTGTAGGTCACGGCAGCAGCCACAGCAGCAGCATGAGGTCAGAGAGTGGCACAAGAACAGTGTGGAGGGTACGGCAGCAACCACAAACGCAGCATGAGGTCAGGCAGTGGCAAAAATGAAAATTTGGGGTGGCAAAAACAGGAGTAGGCCACAGAGTGGCACAATTTACACAGTGTGGAGGTCCCCGGCAGCAAGCCACAGCAGCAGCATGAGGTTAGGCAGTGGCACAATGACATTTGGAGGTGGCAAAAAACAGGATTAGGCACAGAGTGGCAAAAATGACAGAGAGTGGAGGTGACGGCAGCAGCATGAGGTCAGAGAGTTGCACAATGAAATTCTGGAGGTGGCAAAAACAGGAGTAGGCCACAGAGTGGCACAATGACACAGTGCGGAGGGCACGGCAGCAGCAGCAGCAGCATGAGGTCATAGAGTGGCACAATGACAGGGTGTGGAGGTGGGTGGCAATACCAGCACCTGGTAAAGATGGTTGGTGGCATTTGGAAAAAACTGGAGCGATTTTTCCCAAGGGCGGGTGGCGGCATCAGAAATAGTGGTGAGGGGTAGTTTGTACCCAGACTATTTCTAAATTTTGGGGTGGGGTTTATGGTGATGTGACGACCCCCTAAGGCTTTTGGTGTTGGAATCCTGGCCCGATCCACGGTGTTTAATCTTGCAAGGTCAGTCGTTCCACTTTTCCCTGGGGACAAGGGGGTTTTCCCCTTTGGGGTAACAAAATGACCCCCGCCGCACTGAAAAAAAAAAAAAAAAAAACCCCTGAGCCACAAAAAAAAAGGCTGGGCAGGACAGCTTCTCCACTGAAAAAAAAAAAAAAAAAAAAAAAAAAAAAAAAAAAAAATCAAAAAAGTTGTGGCCACCATCCCCAAATTTTGGGTTGCCCAGTAGCCCAGCGGATCTTCTAACTGGGGGGCAGGTGCTGTCCAAGTAGGCCACGCCCTGTTGGTTCAGGGTCTGCCCAGGCCCTGTGTGCTGTGCTGGGACGCCTCCTCATAGGTGGGTGAAGGAAGTGCTCATAGTGATCCAAAATTGGTTGTGCGATGGGCTGGTATGCTCCTCCCCGCCCCCCTTCCCCCAGCAGCCGCAGCAGTAGAAACGTGAGCGTGAGAACCTGGGAGCCCTGCAGGGAGGGACATCCCCGCACTAGGAGGGGCCCCAAGGGTTTGGAGGTTTTTCCCTATAGTATTTGAGTTTGCCCTCCCCTCTCGCAGCTGGGAAAAAAGGTCCCATTTTGAACCGGTAGCGAGGGCCCAAATAGGGTGGAGACCAGAAAAATTCCCTCTGCCGGATGGGATCTTGGTGTCCTAGCCGGCAAATCAGCTTGTGCGGGCCATTGCACAAGTGACCCCGAGGGGCTCCCCTCCCTCCATCTCCATGTATATGTTTGGGGGGCCATCTCCCTGTTTTCCTCCCATTTCCTCCTCCGCTGCTCCTGCCCTCTCTCTTGTCCCGGGGTAGAAAATCCATCATTTCAAGAAATGCTTCTGCCCCAAATGCCCTCCTCCTCCTCCTCCCCCTCCTTTTTCAGTCCCCCGGGCTCATTGGCAGCGGATGTAGTCGTCAGTTCCAGTCCCTGCAGACGTTTTTTCAGCATCTGTTCCAGGACATAAACGGGAAATGATGTTTTCACCCCGTAGCCCTGGGACGAAAAAAAAGTCCCCTTTCCCGAAGGGCTCAAAAAAAGGAGGTGTCACGAAAATGCCATGGCGATATCAAAGTACTGGGGGAGTTCTTGTCCCCCTGGATCATCAAAAAATCTTTAATGGCTTTCTCTGTTTTACGTCGGCCCAACATGTGCGGCTGGAATTAAAAGTGGAAAAATCGTTCAGGTGTTTTGGGGGGGCCGCTTGCCGCTGCAACTTGGGGGGGTGTTCCGGGTTTGAGGAAGGGGTGAGGCATGCACATTTTCCCGGCCATTTTAAAATCTTCTAAAGATCGGTGGAAGACTTCGGGAACCTTTTCCAATGATTGAACAACCCCCCCTGAGGGCGTGGACTATCCCCCCTCGATGCAGCGCAGACACCATGTTACTCCATTGTCCGTCACCCTGGTCCCGATTTGCAGTTGGGCGGAGAAAGCCCACATCATTTCTTGTGCAGACGTGGAGAGTTCTCCCCTGTGTGACTTATTCGCGGAGGCAAACCAGGGGTAGAAAATGTGTGGGAAAGTGTGTCCTAAAATGTGGTATGATGGGGCGTATTGGGAGGTTAGATGATGGTGGGGGTGGGAGGGGGGAGGGGGGGACATTGCGCAGGGCCCCGTTTTACGACGTGGGGGAGAAAGCGGCGTTTTCCGTCCAAGTTGTTGGTGTGCCTGGGGAGGAGCATTACCCCTGGGCCATAAAGGACATGTATGGCTTGACCGTTTTTACAGTCCCGAGTCCGCGCTGCCGTGCACCCTTGGAAAAAAACCATAAGTCAAGGGGTGGGCCCCCCTTTGTTCTACTATTTATGAAGTGTGGTATGCTTTTTGGAAAAAAAAATTTGGCTTGGAAAATTCCCTTTCGGTGGACAAGCCTTAGTTCTTGAACGGTGCAGAGTCCAAATTTTTAAAGGGGGGACTACAGTACCAACAACTTGGCAGGGGCATGGTAGCTTCTGCACCTAGGATGGTTGGAGCTACTGTTGTCTCTTTTCAATTGCCTGCGAAGATGGGGCGCCATGAGTAGGAGGGGCGGGGGGATCTGGACCGGGAGATGATTTTAAAGGAAAAAGCTCCCCTTTTGCAGAGGTGGTGGGCTTGACTGGCTGCAAGGCATGCGTTCCATGGGCGCTGCTGTGCTGTTGCGCGGCGACGGTGGACCACCATCTGAACCCCCTTTTCTCCAGGCCCCCGGAGGTGACACTGCATGGTTGACGCAGGGCCCCTGTTTAAGTTTGTCCCCGGCCACCTTCACTTTTGCCATAGTTCTACAAATTAACCATTTTCGGTCCCCGGGGTCTTAGAAAAAAATGACACCCCGGTATTGGGTTTACCGCCAAAGCTCCGTTTAGTGATACTGCCGCCGCTGCCCCGTGAGCCCCCGTGCCGTACTTTTTGGACCTGCGAAGCGGGTTTTATTTCCCTGGTGTTTGGGTCCCCATTCACACTGCGTCCCCGCGAATCACGGCCCCCCAACCCATTGCGGTTGGGGGCCGCTACCCGAGCGCAAATGACGCTCTTTCCTGACGATGTTTAAGTCTTGTTACCCCAGGTCCCAGGCGGTGGTCACCTATTTTTGTTTATCGTCACTGCTGTCTCTCACCGTTTGGTATGCAGAGGTGACCCCCCAAAAAAATGACCCCCCTTTCCACTTCCACAAATTTACTTTTCCCCTATGCAAGAAGCAGGGGAATTGGCCCCATTTTTCACTGCCAAGTGTGCTGATGCCCTCAAATTGTTTTTCCCCCCCCTATAAGTGGCGTGAGCCCCGGGCCAAATTAGATCCCTTTGGTGAGGGAAAAGGATGGGAAGAGGCGAGTTGAGGTTGGTGAGGGCGCTGCCCCCTTCTGGGCCCCTGACAATAAAGGGTTTTGTTACGATCACCCGCCCTTTGGCTGTGGTTGTCAGATGCAATTTTTTTTGCTAATGGTTTATAAACCGGTAAACTTCCCTTAAAAACGTTTTACTTTTATTAAAACTTTAATAAAAATTGAATATAGTGTAAAAATTTACTATTTCAAATTTTTTACAATTATTTTCTGGTTGTCCATTGTCATCACTCCTTTACATGCGGTTAAGCATAGGAGATCCGTCCCTTTTTAGACTTTTTTTTGTTCAGCGTCCATGCTGTGAGAAACCTTCCTAACACCTCACCCCCTCAGGCAAGCTAGGGCTCGCGACGTCTGGGGTTGTCAGTGTCCTTTTGGGGGGAAGTGGTGACCTATCAACCAATCAAAAAACCCCTTGGGGTTTCTGGTCAACCAAAGGGCAGGACAGCGGGAGTTGTGGCCCCCAGGTGACCCCCGTATGAGTCCCCCTTTTGTGCTCGACCGGCTGCTCCCGGAGTGTTTGTGCCATGCCACTGCAGGTGAAGAGCCCGCCCCCTCCTGTTGACATCTGTTTGTTCAAAAATGTCAGACATGTTTATGAAAATTCGCATATGTAAAAAACACCCCGTATTTTACTCCCAAAAGAACCAGTAAAAAAGCTTGGGGAACCCCTTGGAAAAAATTGGCCCCCAAAGGCAGGAAAAAATTTACTTGCTGTGCCGTTTTAAAAAACTGGTATTTTTTGAATTAAAAGCACAAACAGGCTTAATTTAACCTTTGGATATGAATTATGCTACAGGCAAAATTTCTTCTTTGGCGGTGAAAAGAACGTTTCTTTTACTAAGTACAACTGCAGAAAAAAACTTAGTTAACCCTTGGATGTAAATTGCGCAAAAGAAAAGTGCTGCCAAAAATTACTAGCTTTGTAGCGTGTTAAAATGTCGTGTATTTTACGGTACACAACAACAGAAAACTTGTAATTAATTAACCTTCGGTTATGAATTATGCTACAGGAAAAATGTATTTTTTGGTGGTGAAAAAGAACGTTTCTTTTAGTGACCACAACAGCAGAACAACGCTTAATTAACCCCTGGATGTACATTGCGCAAAAGAATTGAGCAACCAAAAATTACCAGCTTTGTAGCGTGTTAAAATGCGTGTATTTTACGGTACACAACAACAGTAAAACATGTAATTAAACTAGGTTAAGAATTATGCTAAAGGTAAAATGTCTTTTTGTAGGTGATAAAGAACGTTTCTTTTAGTGACCACAACAGCAGAACAACGCTTAATTAACCCGTGGATGTAAATTGCGCAAAAGAATTGAGAAGCCAAAAATTACCATCTTTGAAGCGTGTTAAAATGGCGTGTATTCTACGGTACACAACAACAGAAAAACTTGTAATAAACCTTCGGTTATGAATTATGCTACAGGTAAAATGTATTTTTTTGGCGGTGAAAAAGAACATTTCTTTTAATTACCACAACAGCAGAACAACGCTTAATTAACCCCTGGATGTAAATTGCGCAAAAGAATTGAGCAACCAAAAATTACCAGCTTTGTAGCATGTTAAAATGCGTGTATTTTACGGTACACAACAACAGAAAAACTTGTAATTAACCTTCGGTTAAGAATTATGCTACAGGTAAAATGTCGTTTTGGCGGTGAAAAAGAACGTTTCTTTTAGTGACCACAACAGCAGAACAACGCTTAATTAACCCGTGGATGTAAATTGCGCAAAAGAATTGAGAAACCAAAAATTACCAGCTTTGTAGCGTGTTAAAATGGCGTGTATTCTACGGTATACAACAACAGAAAAACTTGTAATAAACCTTCGGTTATGAATTATGCTACAGGTAAAATGTATTTTTTGGCGGTGAAAAAGAACATTTCTTTTAATTACCACAACAGCAGAACAACGCTTAATTAACCCCTGGATGTAAATTGCGCAAAAGAAATATGCTGCCAACAATTACCAGCTTTGTAGCATGTTAAAATGGCGTGTATTTTACGGTACACAACAACAGAAAAACTTGTAATTAATTAAACCTCGGGTTATGAATTATGCTACAGGTAAAAATCTCTTTTTTGGTGGTGAAAAAGAACATTTATTTTAGTGACCACAACGGCAGAACAACGCTTAATTAACCCCTGGATGTAAATTGCGCAAAAGAATTGAGCAACCAAAAATTACCAGCTTTGTAGCGTGTTAAAATAGCGTGTATTTTACGGAACACAACAACAAAAAAACTTGTAATTAACCTTCGGTTATGAATTATGCTACAGGAAAAATGTCTTTTTTGGTGGTGAAAAAGAACGTTTCTTTTAGTGACCACAACAGCAGAACAATGCTTAATTAACCACTGGATGTAAATTGCGCAAAATAAATGAGCAACCAAAAATGAAGTGGTATTTGGATTGTAAAAACGCTGTTTCTTTAAATGAATACAACAGGAACAGGCTTAGATAACCCTTTGATATTCAATGTGCTGTGAGCAGATAGCATTAAAATGTATATGCAGCTGCATTGGACGCACACTGGACTTCAGTTCCAATACCCCACAATATCAGAATTAGAACGTAAGAGAAGCAGTCTCTGAGACAAGCTGTGACACCCCCAAAAATCGCAGTATAAAAATGAGTTCTTCAGTAAGAGATATCATAAGCAGCCGTGGCAGCACCTTCCCTACTCAGTACAGTGAGAGCGGTATGAGCTCCCAGCATCGCGCCCGGACTTATATAGTGCGGTGACGACACAGAATCCCGCCGGTCTCTGATTGACCTCATCTCTGCACATGTCATGTAGGCTATGCCCTTCTTCCTCCCAGAGTTCTTTGTCCCATGTAACGCCATGTGCTTGCAGCCATTTTATCAATCAAAAGCACAATTCGTTCACGTGAAGTACCCCAAACTTCGACTTCGTTCAGAACCGAAGTTTTCCTGAAATTCTAAACGAATTACACTTCGTTAGAATCAATTCGCCCATCTCTAGCCGACATACAAATTATAGGGCTGTTGTGTATGTGACATTGGCTGAACATAACCAGGATTGTATTAAGGAGGCACAAATATAAATATAAGCATATAGAAAAGAGAGGGAGAATAGTTATGGCATGGTGGCCATATTCTGTCACTACATAGTAGCGTTGCGACATTGTGTAGTCACTTTTATTTGTGGGGCTATTCACTGACAGGTACCAGGTATATTGACTTTTAATATGCATGTGGTGTTGATATATGGTTATAGTATGGTGGTAATATGGATGAGATTCTGCAGTCACTTTTATTTGTAAGAGCTATTTGTCACAAACTCAGTGGAGAGAATAGTGGATCCACTGGTCACCTCAGGGAGTTGGCGTAGCCTACGCCGAGAAGCGGAGTCTAAGGGGCCCCTTGTCTTCACCGGCGCCCGCCGCAAAACGGGAAGGACTTAGCTTCAGGGTAACCCCCAGGTCGCTACCCTCGACGTAGGCTCTAGCGGTGACAGCCGAAGTGGTACATAATCTCTGACTAGTGACAGAGGACATTTATTAATCAGTAAAAAGAAGAAAGAAAAAAACGATTTAATTCGTTGTATAGGTACCTTTGATGATAGAGCTAATGAAATGAGAGCTATACTTAGAAGACATTGGCACATTCTGAAGGCAGATCCAGTATTCTCTGAGGTGATTTCTAAATACCCTAGTGTCACTTATAGAAGAGGAAGAATCTTAGGGATGAATTTGTACATAGTCATTTTGAGGGAGATGGCAAAAAAACATGGTTGCAGTCTCCGGTGGTAGGCTCATGTCCCTGGGCAACTGTTCATTCTGTCCCATTCATATGGAAACTAAAGATTTTTGTTAATCCATTGATAAGAGAAGATTTGAGATAAGACAATTCATCAATTGTAAAACCAGAGGGGTGGTTTTATGGGGCTATGTGTACTGCCCCAAGATCTTATGTGGGAAAAACCATACAGGAGTTTGTCGTCGGATCTCGAAACATCTGAGAAATATTAAAACTATAGGTGACAATCCACTACAAAGACACATTTTGGAAGAAAATAATGGCGAAGTAGAGGTGCTAAAATTTTGGGACATATGTGTGAAAAAGCTAGGGGAAAGAAAGGGCGATTTTGAATGTAGTTTTGTTGCAGGAAGAGGCAAGATGGATACACAGATCAATACATTGAAACCTAAAGGCCTAAATGAAGGCTTTTCATTTTCGGCATTTTTTGGGATCTTGCTGATTCCCTATATAAATAATTTTTAAAGAAACATGATATATGTGATTAATTTACGGTCAAGTGGAGTTAAGCACAGTTGAATATATGACTATGGAAGCATCAGAGTTCATAAAATGGGGGTTTTTTTTTGGGGGGGGGTTTTTTTTGGTTTTTTGTTTTTTTGTATTTTTTGTTTTTTCCCCCCTCCCTTCCATCTCCCTCGCGCCCCTTCCCCCCTCCCCTCTCCTCTCCCCCTTTTGCCTCTACGTTTTTCCTCATTGTCCCTGGGTCCTGTAATGATGCCCAGATTCATAACGTGAGGCCACGGTTTCTATTTAACAAATTAGGATGCATGTGTATTGCTTTTGCAAGGGACTGTTCATGTGTGTATTCATGTATGTGGAGATTTGTTGTTCCTGCTTGCGGCGCTGGTCTGGTGCGAGGCGGATGCAGCTGGATGCGGTGGCGTTGAGGATACTGGAGTTCTTACATGCTCCCATTGTGATGTGGTGGATTGAGTGGCTGGCTGTGAGCCGTAAGAGAAGATCTTCAATGGGGAACTTGTGAGGCCCAGACGTGGGAGGGAGGGGGACTAGCCATAGAGCCTACAGTATTTTTAAAAATGAGTATGAATATTACATGTGAAAGAGAATTTAGTTTATGAAATAGCCCTTGGGGACAATACTATTACAATGCAGGGGAAAACATGTTTTTTTAATGGGGCCTGCAGCTCATTGGAATGAATATGCATATTACATACATAGGAGAAGAGTTTTATGGGAAGATAAATGACAGTGGTCCTAGTACAGGGGAGTTTATTTCCCAATGAATATGCATATTAGATATTAAAGAGAAGGGGCTTATGGGAATTGACAAAGATGGCAGTGTGCTGTGTAATGTGATACCTAGTCTGCTTTGTTTTATTCTAGGTGAGGCACGCAGTTGCAATAATATGAGAGAAGTGAGATGGAAGCCCATCACAGTCAGGGCTGAGGTGTTTGTTGGTGCAGTTTCATTGGCACGGGCAATATGGGAAGATGGGCGCAAGCCCGTTATGGAGATGGCGAATTTGGGCTGAAGGTTGTTGGCTCATTTAGAGCATGGTGGCAGCTTTAGCAGGGCATGTTATGAGTGTGCCGCGCGGAAGGGGGAGTGGGCTTTATGTGGATTCCTCTGATGGCTAATTGGGGGAGCACCTGAATGGGGTGTTTACCTAACATATATAAATGGAAGTGAGCTCAGACCACATGTGATCGGACCCCTAAGCCTTGATAAAGCCAGGTTAGCTGGCGAAACATTCGGCGAGGTCAGGCATGCGTTTTAAATTGTGATCTCTCACCTCTATCTATAAGTGTCACCTGCTGCAGACGGTGTCACAAGGGGCCTTATTTGTTCTGTTTTCTATGAGATTAGGGGCGACTGCCCAAGTAGTTGGCTTGGGATCCCTTACTGAAGGGTAGTACTTTGCTATAGATATAAGGCTCTCCTGTTAATAGGTGGGGTTCCACCGACTTTATGATAGAAAGGGAGTTATTCCCCTTTCAGAAGCAAAAAGGGTTAAATGAGAGGGTAGAGATCAGGTTTTTAAATAGTGTTTATAGAGGTTAAGAGTTAGATATAATAAAAGTTACGTTTTAGTGTTTAATAGATAGAGAACTGATAGAGTTTAAGTTTGCCTATGGCAAAATAGTAAATATAGCCGAAGTGGTATGCACGGAACAGGCCAGAACATAGAGAGGCACCACAGGATGACAGGCAGGTGAGGTAGAAACGAAGTCCACAGAAGAGGTAGGCAGGATGCAAACGGATACAGACTATGGCGGAAACGTAGGACTGATGTATGCCATAGACAGGAACCAAATGCAAGGTAAGGACACCAACTACTGGGCACAAAGAACAGTTAACGGCATCCTTAAGAAGCTCCTGCAGGAATTGTATTGGAGGAGCACAATTACCTGTTGCATGCTGGCCCTTTAAATCCAGGAAACTGACGTGCGCGCGCGCCCATAGTGGGGAGGAAGATGCAGAGGAGTGCACCTGCTGAGGAGGAAGCAGGACAGGAGCAGGTGAGTAGACAGCAGCCCTGGGCGAAGCGTGGGAACGAGCAGCAGCCGGATAACGGACGTGCCTGCGGTCAGGGAGTCGGACCGCAGTACGAGCTGTTACACTATTCACTTATAGGTAGCAGGTATATTGACTTGTAATATACATGTGGTGTTGATATGTGGTTATGGTATTGTGGTAAGATTCAGTCACTATGTGGTGGTGATATAAAGAGGTGTCAGGGCTCTTTTGGGAGATAGACATATCAGACATCGATGGCATATCCTTAGGATATGCCATCAATGCATAGGGAGACAATGCTGCCCAAAAAATTATTTTATGTATGTAAAGTTTTTTGCGTATGGAAAATTGTAGGGGTTACAGGGGGTGAGATAATATGGACAAAGGGGGGCATTGGAATATAATTAGGAGTGGGCAGGAAGAAAATTACATGTGTGGATAACTTGTGTGGATATCTGTAGCCGCACATGGCAGCGCTGATCAAAAATTGCAATCAGAAGAAAAGAAGAGATGTGGGTTGGATCAGCGCAGTACTGCGCTGTTAGACACAATGATAAGATTTCACTTTATGCAATAATAGAGGACTGTATGTATAACTGTTTACACCAATACAGGTGTTCTGATTACAAGGAGCTTGTGGAGGGAGGTAACAGCTCTCCAGGCATAAGAATTGACCACTGCAGGAGGTCTGCAGAGCTGTGACATCTTCTCCCTTCCACTGCTCACACAGAATGATGATGTCATCACTGCTCAGTGAAGAAAGACCTTCTTACTGGGAGGAGAGACTCGCCCCTGGATTTGTAAATCTAAGCAAGATAAACATCTCAGATGCCTGCGAAAACCTGCAGTGAGAAAACCCCTTTAACTTAAATTTTTATATACTGTTTCAGGTTAGTGCATAATTGACAGACTTCTGGATTAAGCAAGTCTGTCACTAACTTAGGTTGTTCTTAGTAAGGGCCCGCATAAAGAAGTGATGGGGTTTCCCCTTTTAAACCAAATAATGTAAGAACATTGTTAAAATTATAGATAACTCACAAATTTGCAAATCTTTTAAATGGTAAAGTCGACATTTAAATATATTTTTATTCAAACTCCAACATGTAAATGATCGTTAAAGAAATAAAGCAAACTCCCAGAAGCTACCAATTAATATTTGCAATTTAATTTGGAACCTAACAAAAAGAAAAATATATCATGTTAATTTTGGAGCATACAACCAGCAACCCTCACCACTCAGCCCTCCCAAAAACAAGGTCAAAAAACAAATATTCAACATTTTCTATAACCAATTTATACTTTAACATTAAAGAAAATAGGGGAATAAAAACATTCTTACCTTTTTGGGTATATCAAATGTCTGTGTTGGGGATCCTGTACATGAGGATAACTAGTACCTGTGCACAAAACAAATTAGATAACTATATAAGATTTTTTTTAGAAATGTATGAACAGTTTTCCATGGCAATAATAAATACAAAAATAAAAATAGAAACAAATAAAATTAGCCATAGTGCAAATTTACAGGTGAACTGTAATTTTCCGTATACTGCTCTCAAAGAAGGTTTTAAAATGTAGTGACAGAACCACTACCTGCATTCGTCTGTCGCTTATATCATAAAGTAAATCTATATTTTAAAATATTTTTCTGATTTTTGCAGTGAGAAACCGTGCTGTAAATTTATGCTTCAAATCAGCTTCAAATCGTTTTAAAAATTTTCCTATTTCATTGTTTCCGATGGGTATTTTACGAGCGATAAATGGCTCAAGAATTGACACGTCACTCATTTTTATGGCTGTAATTCTGTAAAAAAGGCTCGCAGTTGCACTTGTGAAGTACGCTTCATATGAATGACAAGGCATATTTTACATTGTATTACAAAAAAGGACAACGTTAAGCTTGTCTGAGGCTGATTTGAGCCATTTCCAGCGCTTAAAACGTGCTACAAAACAGCCCAGAAATGCCGTGTAAACATACTCTTATAGATAACTCCAGTATTTTCATTAGCCACCACTTTAACCGATCCCGCCACTAATTGATAGTTTTCTTACCTTTTATTACTGTTGAATAGTAAAAAAAAACAAATAAACTTGGCTAATCTAGTTGAACCAGTGATATTTCATCTCAACAAATTCATGTATGGTAGTAATGCAACGCAGATATCGTATTGCAAAATCGTATTGCTGGCCCAGGCACTGTCCGCGATCCCTTCACCTATATGCGACTCCTCCGGAGCGCATGCAGGTGAAGGGATACCACTGCGGGGCACAGGCGCGCGCGGCCGGCTCCGCAGTGTGTCTCCGGGCGCCGCAGACTCGCGGCTCGTCAGATATTCCCGGCACAAGCTGCCTATACCTGCCTACAGCCCAGCCCCTAAAAACCTTGTCTATACCTGCCTACAGCTGCCTATATACCTGCCTAATACCAGCCTACAGCTGCCTATATCTTGCCCTATACCAGCTACAGCCCTGCCCTATAAACCTGCGTATGGGGCCATATACCTGCCTTATACCTGCCACTACAGCCTGCCCTATACCTGCCCTAAGCACTGCCTAATACCTGCCTTATTAACCTGCCTATCACCTGCCCTAACTACCTGCCTACAGCCAGCCCTATACCTGCTACAGCTTCCTATACTGCCCTATCCTGCCTACAATCCTTGCCCTAATACCGCGTATGGGGGCCATAATACTCCTATTACCTGTGTATTGGGCCATATCTCTGCCTATAAATCTGCTCATGGGGACATATAACTGCCTATTGCAATGCCTATGGGGCCATATACGTGCCTTTTGTGGACATATACCTGCCTATACCTGCAATATAGGCCATATATCTGCCTATAATTGCCTATGGGGGATATTAAACTGCAAGTAATTTTTATTGATTGGTATCCATTTTTTATTTTTAAAATTTAACCAGTAGCCGCTGCATTTTTTACCCAGGCTTATACTCTCGAATTCAATAAGTTTCCTCCCCGTTTTTTTGGGGCAAAAGTAGGTGCCTCGGCTTATACTCGGGTCGGCTTATACTCGAGTATATACGGTAGCTGTAAGACAATGTTCTATGGATGATACTTCTATATAATGGTCATACAGTGACCACATAATACCGCTATACAGGAAACAAATATCTCCGTTCTGTTACTGACCAAACCAAGACTAATATTCTCAATGATACCGCTATACAAAGATCAGATAAATCCGCCACACCATGACAACATCACCACATAGTGACTGAGTAATACAGCCATACTGATCCTGAATATAAACCATTACACTACTACCAAAATTCCTGACATACAGTGACCATATGGGGGTAGATAGCAGTTGTACACAGGCTGTGTAGACATATACGTGATTACAGTACAATAAAATTTAGTGACTCACAGGTGACGTCTTCTCTGATGGGAGTCGTTCTCTTCCTCCACTCCTTCCAGATCACCATGATGATTTCTCCCGGCCTCGTCCCTGCAGAATTAACCACACAAACATCTTAGACTCTGCACTTCTCCAGCACCTCCCTACCAATTCCCCCCTTGTACAAACTCCCCATGGGGTGATAGGTGGAGTACGGGGTTTATGGTGCAACAGGCCGTGGTCAGGGGGTTATAGTGTGTTAGGTGAGGGTTGTATTTTGTGTTGACACCAGGCCGCAGGGGTGAGAGAGGAGGTAAAGGCCACAGCTTACAGGCACAATCTCCTGGGGGGAGACAGAAGACCAACCCCTCGGAGATTGTGGTGCGGCTCTGGCCTGTTCTCCATCCCCTGCACCTCCAGATGATCAGCCACAGCCATGACCTTCAGGCGTGCAGGGTATGGCACTTAATACTATTGGATTTGTTAGACTACGTTTGACCAGCATAGCATCTACTTCTAAACTAACATGGTCAGCGAGGGCCGGTGTCAGGGAGAGTTTATTTTTTATCTTTTATTTGTGTTTTTCTTTTCCATATAATTCCAGTGATAGTAATGGAGGTGTCTGTCAGATGCCTCCATCACTAGTGCTCAGGCTTGGTGTAGCCTGCGGCAGTTTTTGTAACTTCAAAGCCAACACTAACTCCGTGTCACTATTACCCCAATACCTAACGCACCATAGGTACCCGGAAGAGCTGGGTAACCATCAGAAGTGGACCCTCTAATGTGATGGTTCGCTTCTGGGGTGGCTGCGGGCTGGTACTCTTAGAATAGGAAGGGCCCAGTATCGATGGACCTTCCCATTCTGTTAGTATCAGGCTGCCGCTGTCGCTTTTACCTTGGCTGGTTATGGAAATTGTGGGGATCCCAAGTTGTTTATTTTTTTTTTAATAATTTATTTATTGAGAATCCGAAAGGGGGCACCACCGGTAATCATTACCGTGGATGCCTATGTGCAGATTCTCATTAAATGAATAAATTTTCAGGAAAAAAAACGACGTGAGGTCCCCCAATTTCCATAACCAGCCAGGGTAAAACCGACAGCAGCAGTCTGATACTATCAGAATGGGAAGAACCATTGATACTGGTCTCTTCCCATTCTAAAAATACCAGCCTGCAACTGCTCCAGAAGTGGACCATCACATTAGAGGGTCCGCTCCTGACGGTTACCGGCTCTTCCCAGTACCCCTGATGCGTTGGGTACTGGGGTAATAGTGAGAAGGGGTTAGTGTCAGCCTTGGGCAACAAGAAGCACCACTGGCTGACAAAAAGCCCCAGCGATAGTAATGGGGAGGCGTCATCCAGATACCGCCACTACTATCACTGGAATCAAATGAAAAAAAACAAACACAGAAACAGAAAAAAACACTTTATTTAAATAAACACTCCCCAACACCAGACCTCATTTACCAATTGATTAAAGAAATCGATGTAACATTGCCCCGGCTTTTTAGTCCATGAATCCTTCGTTTCAAAGGTAAAAAATGTAAAAAAAAAAAACCCCAAAACCTAAAAATGGGGCTCCCAAGCTTTCGGGGAGCTGAATAGCCTATTTGTGCCGGGGGAAAATGGAAAAACATCCCCATAGCAGGCGTCGGGAAAGTAGGTTCCCTGTGGGGGGGGATGGGTTCACCCAGTTTCCCGTGCTGGAATCTTCAGATGTGGAAAGTGGGAAACTGTGTGTGTGGGGGGGGGGGGGGTCGGGTGAAAGGAGGGGTGTTTGGGGAATGAATCAGGGAGAGAAGGGGGCCAAATGGGACCGGGGCCCTGTGAGGTGTAAAGGGGGGGGCAAATGCAAACGGGGGAAGGGGAGGGCGAGAAAGGGTGTAAAGGAAGGCAGGGGCACTTACCTCCTCGCTGTCCTCCCCAGGAGCACATGGACACCCCCGAGAGCACATGGACAGCCCGGGAGCACATCGGGAGGTGTGCATACTTCATAGACAGACAAGCTCTTAGAAAACACTAAAACGGGAGGAGGGAGCCTAAAACACTGCCCAATGTGCACCAATGGGAAACCTCCTTCTAAACCTAATACACTGGCAGGAGGAGGTGGTTGTTGCTCTGGCAGAAAGCCCCAGGGGGGGCGTGACCGAACCGCAGAGGGGGCGTGGCCAAACCTCCCTGCTGTCTCAAATCTGAGAGTCGGGACTTTAAGCCCCGACCGGATCCCGGGAACCCTCCAAATTTTGTGAATGTCCCGCCCAAATCGGGACAGTTGGGAGGTATGCCACCCATCCTGGGAGTGTGAGAGGTATCCCCTATTTGTGGGAGCCTCCCTGATGTTTCGCAAACATCTTTCAGCAAACATCTCACTCCCTTTAAGGAAAGAGGACATGCAACAAAAACAGAAAGTCAGGTAATGTTTGCTGTGAGATGTGCAGCAGAGGGATGAAGAACAGTATATAGAGGTTCTAATGAAAAAAAGTCTGTTGAATTTATTTGGGCTACTTATATTTCAAGAGGATAACACACCAAGCAACCAGTCTGCTGCATTGCAACCATGGCACTAACTTATAAAGGGCCTCTTGCATACTGTACCTCTTAGTAGTATGGTTTAATAATATCCATATGGGATTCTATTTGTGGTTTCTCCTGATCTTTAACTTTTATTTTTTGGCACTATATATATATGTTTTGCTTTTTATCTATGTGGAGTCATTTAACAAATGGGAACTTCTTTATCTTTTTTATTGTTTGATATTGATTATCATATATTTGTATTAAATTTAAATAGGTTCTGATATATAATAATAATAAAAATAATAATAATCATATTATTAATATTATTTACTTTTTTTTAGAAACCATATTAAAACCTTCCCCCCTTTTTACCCATATTCCCAATTATAAAACTATTTCTATGACCCCGGTGGGCCATTAAGTTTTTTTTATGGTTTGGTTTTACCCCTTTTAACATTTTTAATTGTTTTTAATGCCCAATTTGTCTAACAAAATGTATTGTTTTTGTAGTTAGTGAAAACCAAAAAAGAAGAAAGGCGCACATCCTAAATACTAACTTGTAAAGGGTCACAAATCACAATGGAGAAGAAAGTACTAAAGCAAAACCCTTGATGAGCACACTGGTGTGATAGCGATATGGTCCTTCATGGTAACTCATCACTATGTTAGACTAAGTGATTAATCAAATTATTTTGATTTATTCACCATTACAATTAAGAACAAATCAAAATTTGGTCACAATTGTAAAAATTTAATTAGCCTTCTCATGATAGACCCACAGGATAAGATGCTGCAGGGCAAGTCCAAGCTGCAATACTTTTGCATGTTGTGCATGTAATTCCCTTATATAAAAAATGTGTCTAAGTATTATTTCAGCAAATTTAGCAATATAACAAGAAAACTGAGATTCATCCACAAGTTTTGAAAACAATTTAGAGTATTATTTAAAGTCATACAGCCCAACCCCAGCTCCAGATACAACAAAAATAACAGAAAAAGTCCCCGTAAAGTGGCTTCTAAAAAGGCAATAAAAGTGATTAGAGATGGGCGAATTTCCCGAAATTCGGTTCGTTCACTTCGCCGGATTTCTTGGGAAAAAAATAACTTCTTTTCTGAATTTTGGGAAATACGTTAAAAAACAGTATTTCCAGGCTGCACAGGCCTGCAGGGTGCTTAGAACTTTGTCCCATGTTTAAAAATATGCGGAGGGAAACTTTGGGTTTTGGGCCTACAATGTTGTGTTTTAGTATGACACCAGATGACGCCGCCGCTCTTAGGAAAGCTTAACTTTAAAAATTTCCCTGGGCACTTAGAGGGCCAAAAAATGACCAAAAAACTGAAGGGGGAATTAGCCGTAAAATCTGGGAAACGACAGCTGGAAAAAAAACAAGCGAGGGCTCAGGGGCAACTCAGTGACAGGTGTGGAGGGGGAGGCGGCAGCCACAGCAGCATTGGTCAGACAGGGCACAAATGTATTCTGGAGGGGCCAAAAAACAGGGGGTAGGCCCAGAGTTTTGGCCCCAATGACACAGTGTGTAGGTTTGGCAGCGCCACGCAGCAGCATGAGGTCAGAATGTGGGACAATGACAAGTGTGTAGGTCCCGGCCCTCACCAAAAGCAGCAGCATGAGGGCGACATGTGGAAAAATGACAGTGTGTAGGTCCCGGCAGCAGCCCCGCAGCAGCATGAGGTCAGACAGGGCACAAAGCACGTGTGTAGGGCACGGCATGCCACAGCAGCAGCAGAGGTAGAGAGTGGCACAATACATTCTGAGGTGGTAAAAAAACAGGATTTAGGGGGGGGAAGAGGGGACAATGACACAGTGTGGAGGGGCACGGGGAGCGCCACAGCGCAGCAGGGTCAGACATGGCACAATGACATTCTGGAGGTGGCAAAAAAAAAGGAGTAGGCCACAGGTGAGACAATGAACAGTGTGTAGGGCACGGCAGCAGCCACAGCGCACATGGGTCAGACGTGGGACAATGACACAGTGTGAGGTACGGCTGCAGCCAACACAGCAGCATGAGGGGCAGCAGTGGGATAAGACTTTTTGGAGGTGGGAAAAACAGGAATAGGGGCCACGAGTGGACAAAGAACAGGTGTAGGTCCGGCAGCAGCCCCGCAGCGCATGAGGTCGACAGTGACAATGACATTCTGGAGGTGGCAAAAACAGGAATAGGCCAAGAGCGGGACAATGCAGTGTGTAGGCACGGGAGCAGCCCACAGCCAGCAAAAAGGTAGACAGTGGGAAAAATGACACATGTCAGGTCCGGGGAGCAAACAGCATGGGTCAGAAGTGGCACAATGACATTCGGGGGTGGCAAAAAAAGGGGAGGCCACAGGTGGGACAATGAAAGTGTAAAGGCAGGGAGCAGCCACAGCAGCAGCATGGGACAGACGTGGCATAAAGACATTTTGGAGGGGCAAAAAAAAGGAATAGGCCCCGAGTGGGACAAAAGCACGTGTGTAGGGCCCCCGGCGCAGCCACAGCGCAGCATGAGTCAGAATGGCACATGACATTCGGAGGTGGGAAAAAAACAGGGTAGGCCACCCGAGTGGGACAAAGACAGTGTGTAGGTCACGGCAGCAGCCACAGCAGCAGCTTTAGGTCAGACAGTGGCACAATGACACAGTGGTGGTTCACAGCAGCAACATGAGGTAAGACAGGGCACAATGACATTTGGAGGTGGCCCAAACGTGTAGGCCAAAGATGGCACAATGACAGAAGGGGGAGTGACGGCGGAGCAGCATGAGGTCAGACAGAGGCACAATGACATTCTGGAGGTGGCAAAAATGGGTTGGCACAGAGTGGCACAATGACAGAGAGTGGAGGTGACGGCGGCAGCAGCATGAAGGGGCGTGGCCACAAGACATTCTGGGGGTGGGAAAAAAAAAAAGAAAAAGGCCCCAGAATGGGACAATGAACAGGTTAGGTCACGGAGCAGCCACAGCAGCCATGAGGTCAGACAGTGGCACAATGAATTTTGGGGGGGTAAAAACAGGAGTAGCCCCGAGTGGGGGCAAAGACACGTGTGGAGGTCACAGCAGCAGCCACGCAGCGATGAGGGCGACAGTGGGAAATGACATTCTGGAGGTGGAAAAACGGAGTTGGCCAAAGTGGGGAAATGAAACCCGTATGTGGTCACGGCAGAAGCCCCAGCAGCACATAGGTCAACAGTGGCCAATTTTTTACAGGTGGGAAAGGGTCCGGGGGAGCAGCCCCAAGCATGAGGTTAGAAGTGGCACAATGAATGTGTAGGGGCACGCAGCGCCACAAACAAACGCATGGGTTTAAACTGGCACAATGACAGTGTGTAGGTCACGGCAGCAGCCACAGCAGCAGTTTTAGGTCAGACAGTGGGCCCAAAGCATTCTGGAGTGGCCCAAAAAAAGGGTAGGCCACAGAGGGGGCAATGACACAGTGTTAGGTCACGGCAGCAGCCAAAGCGCAGCATGAGGGCAGACAGTGGCAAATGAAACAAGTTTGTAGTCCCCGGCAGCACCCCCGCAGCAGCATGAGGGGCAAACTGGCACAAAGACAGATTGTGTAGGTCATGGATAGCACAGCGTAGCATTAGGGGCGACGGGCACAATGACAGAGTGTAGGTCCCCGGGAGCGTCACAGCGCAGATGAGGTCAGACAGTCACAACGAAAGAGGTGTGGGACGGCAGCACCACGCAGCAGCTGAGGCAACAGGCACAATGCGTGTGTAGGTCACAGCAGCGCCCGCAGCAGAGAAGGGGCAGACAGTGGCACAAGACAGTGTGTAGGTCACGGGGAGCAGCCACAGAGCAGCATGAGGTCAGACAGTGGAAATGACATTCTGGAGGTGGCAAAAACGGAGTAGGGCCCAGAGGGGACAATGACACAGTGTGTAGCACGGCAGCAGCCAAAGCAGCACAGAGGTCGCCGTGGCCAAAAGAAAAGTTTGTAGGTCACGGGGGGGGGAGCAGCCCCAGCAGAAACATGAGGGCAGACAGGGACAATGACAGAGTGTGGGTCATGGCATAAGCCCCCAGGCCCGCAGCATGAGGTCGACAGTGGCACAAACGGACGAGTGTGTAGGTCACGGGAGCAGGGCCCCAGCAGCAGTGAGGTCAACAGTGGCACAATATATTCTGGAGGTGGCAAAACAGGAGTAGGCCACAGAGTGGCAATGACACAGTGTGGGGGTCCGGCAGCAGCCGCGCAGCCAAAGAGGTCAACAGTGGCACAATGACATTGGAGGTTTTAAAAACAGGAGTGGCCACAGAGGGGACAAAAAACACAGGTGGGGTCCCAGCAGCCCAAGCAGCGCTGAGGTCAGACAGTGGCACAATGACATTTTGGAGGGGCAAAAACAGGGGTGGGACAGAGTGGGGGCAAAGACACAGGTGAGGGGCCCGGCACAGCCACAACAGCAGCAATGAGGTCGACAGTGGGCCCAATGACATTTGGAGGTGGCAAAAAACAGGAAAAGGCCCCAGAGTGGCACAAAGACCAGTGTGTAGGTCACGGCAGCAGCCACAGCAGCAGCTTGAAGGGGCAGAAAGTGGGCCCAAACACATTTGGAGGTTGCAAAAAAATAGTAGGCACAGAGTGGGACAATACAGAGAGTGGAGGGGGGACGGCGGCAGGAGCAACAGATGGGGCAGAGATGGCCAATGAACAGTGTGGAGGCAGGGCAGCAGACACAGCAGCCCGCATGAGGTCAGACAGTGGCACAATGAATTTGGGGGTGGCAAAAAAAGGAAAAAGGCCACAGGTGGCACAAAGACACAGTGTGAGGTCACGGCAGCGCCACAGCGCAGCTTGAGGTCAAAAGTGGCACAATTCACATTTGGAGGTGGCAAAAAAATGGGGGTGGCCACAGAGTGGGGCAAAAAAGGGTGGGGGGGGAAGGCGGCAGGAGCAACAGCATGAGGTCGGGTGGACAATGACACAGTGTGGAGGTCACGGCAGCGACACAGCAGCAGCATGAGGCAAAAGGGGACTTACATTCGGAGGGGGGGGCAAAAACAGGGTAGGCCCCAGAGTGGGACAATGACAAAGGTGTAGGTCACGGCAGCAGCCAAAAACCAGCTGGGTAGACATGGCACAATGGAAAAAGTTTGTAGGGACGGCAGCAGCCACAGAAACGCATAGGTCAAAAAGTGGCACTGACAGAGGTGTAGGTCATGGCATAAGCCACCAGGTTTTTCATGAGGGCGACAGTGGCACAGACAGTGTGTAGGTCCGGCAGAGTCACAGCACAGCAGGGGTCAGACAGTGGCCAAACGACAGAGTGTGTAGGTCACGGGGGATGCCACGCCCGCAGCATGAGGTCAGACGTGGCACAATGAAAGTGTGTAGGTCACAGAGCAGCCCCGCAGCATGAGGTCGACAGTGGCCAAGACAGTGTGTAGGTCACGGGAGCACCACAGCCGCATGAGTCAAACCCGTTGGGACAATGACATTCGGAGGTGGAAAAACAGAGTAGGCCCCAGGTAGGGCAATGAAAAGTGGGTTTTGGTCACGGGGAGCAGCCAAAGCGCAGCATGAGGTCAACAGGGCACAATGAAAAAGTTTGTAGGTCACGGCAGAGCCACAGCAGCCAAACATGAGGGGAAGCAGTGGCACAATGAAGAGTGTGTAGGTCATGCATAAACAGCAGCAGCTGAGGTCAACAGTGGCCAATGACAGTGTGTAGGTAACGGCAGCAGTCCCCGCAGGGGCATGAGGTCAGACGTGGCCCAACGACAAGTGTGTAGGTCCGCAGCAGCCACAGCAGCAGCATGAGGTCAGACAGTGGCACAATGATATTCTGGAGGGGCAAAAACAGGAGTAGGGCCCCAGAGTGGACAATGACACAGTGTGGAGGTCACGGCAGCAGCCCCAGCAGCACTGAGGTCAGAAGTGGGGGAAATGACTTCGGGGTGGTTAAAAAAAAATAGGGCCCCAGAGGGGACAATAACAGTGTGGAGGTCACGGCAGCAGCCACACAGCAGCATGAGGTCAGACATGGCACAAAGACATTCTGGAGGTGACAAAAAAGGAGTAGGCCCCAGAGTGGGGCAAGACCAGTGTGAGGGCACGGCAGCAGCCACAATAGCATGAGGTCAGACGTGGCACCATGACATTTTGGAGGGGGCAAAAAAAAAAGGGGAAAAGGCCCCAGAGTGGGACAAAGAAACCCGGTGTAGGGGCCGGGGGCCAGCCCCAGCAGCAGTTGAGGTCGGAAAGTGGCACAATACATTTGGAGGTTGCAAAAACGGAGTAGGCCCCAAAAGTGGCACAAGACAGAGAGTGGATTTTACCCCGGGGCGAAACAAAAGCATAGGTCAGGAGTGGCACAATGACACAGTTGGGAGGTCACGGCAGCAGACACCGCAGCAGCAAAATAGACAGTGGCACAATGACATTTTTGGGGGTGGCAAAAACAAGGGAATAGGCCACAGGTGGCACAAAAGAACAGTGTTTTAAAGGGCACGGCAGCAGCCCCAGCAGCAGCTTGAGGTCAGAAATGGCACAATCACATTTGGAGGTGGCAAAAAAAAATGGAGTAGCCACAGAGTGGCCAAGACAGAGAGGGAGGGTTTACCGGCGGCAGGAGAAAAAGCTGAGGTCAGAGGTGGGGACAATGACACGTGTGGAGGTCACGGCACAGGGAAAAGCAGCGCATGAGTCAGACAGTGGACAAAGACATTCGGAGTGGCCAAAAACAGGGGTAGACCACAGGTGGGACAATGCACAGTGTGTAGGTCAGGCAGCAGCCCCAAAAACAGCACTGAGGTCAGACAGTGGGGACAATTACACAGTTTGTAGGGCCCCGGGGGAGCAAACCCAGCAGCGCATGAGGTAAACAGTGGCACAATACAGAGTGTGTGGTATGGCATAAGCCACAGCAGTAGCATGAGGGCAAAGTGGCACAATGACAGTGTGTAGGTACGGCAGCAGCCACGCGCAATGGGTCAGACAGTGGCACAATGAAGTGTGTAGGGACAGCGCAGCCACAGCAGCAGCATGAGGTCAGCAGTGGCACAATGAAGTTGTAGGGCACGGCCGCGCCCCAGCGCAGCATGAGGGGCAGACATGGGACAATGAAAATTCTGGGGGGTGGCAAAAAAAAGGGTAGGCCAAGAGTGGGGGCAAAGACACAGTGTGTAGGTCCACGAGCCACCAAGCGCAGCATGAGGTCAGACAGGGAAAAATGAAACGTTTGTAGGTCCGGCGCACCACAGCAGCAGCATGAGGTCAGCAGTGGCCAAATGACAAATGTGTAGGGCATGGATAAGCCACAGCGCAGCATAGGTCAGACAGTGGCACAATGCCCGTGTGTAGGTCAGGCAGCAGTCACACAGCAGCATGGGTCAGACAGTGGCACAACAAGAGTGTGTAGGGCCGGCAGCAGCCACAGCAAACAATGAGGGCAGACGTGGCACAATGATATTTCGGGGTGGCAAAAACAGATGGCCCCCAAGTGGGGCAAGAAACCAGGGGGGAGGTCACCCGGGCAGCAGCCGCAGCACAGATGAGGTTTAGACAGTGGCACAATGATTTGGAGGGGGGTAAAAACAGGAGTAGGGCCCAGAGTGGGACAATGACAAAGGGGGGAGGTCACTGGGAGCGCCCACAGCAGGGATAGGTCAGACAGTGGCACAATGACATTTGGAGGTGGCAAAAACAGGAGAGGCCACGGTGGGACAATGACACAGTGTTTAGGTCCCGGCAGCAGCCACAAAAGCAGCATGAGGTCAAGACATGGCACAATGACATTCTGGAGGGGGGGCAAAAACAGGATAGGCCACAGGTGGCACAAAGACACGTGTGTAGGTCACCCCGGGAGCGCCACAGCGCATTTAGGGCAGAAAAGTGGCACAATTCAATTTGGAGGTTGCAAAAAAATGGGGGTGGCCACAGAGTGGCCCCCAAAGACAGAGAGTGGAGGTGAAGGGGGCCCGGGGGAGCAACGCATGAGGCAGAAGAGGGCACAATGACCAGTGTGGGGGGTACGGCACGGGCCCCAAAAACAGCATGAGGTCAGAAGGGCACTGACATTTTGGAGGTGGGAAAAAAACGGAATAGGCCACAGAGTGGGACAAAGAACCGTATGTAGGTCACGGCACGCCACAGCGCAGATAGGTCAAAAAGTGGACAATTTCCAGTTTTGTAGGTCACGGCAGCAGCCACAGCAGCAGCATGAGGTCAGACAGTGGCTCTATGTACTAACAACTTTAAAATGTTTTTAGTAATTTCACTGATTCTGAGAATGTTTTTCATGGCACATATATATATAGATACATCTTGTTAATAGGACACCTTTGCAATAAAATAGTTTATAGTGAGATTGCATATAAAATAAGAATCGTAACTGAAGATATTTAGCGGTAAAATAATTTCAGATACTGTGATAAACTCAGCATTTGCTGTAAATTTAGAATTCATAAATAAATAAATACAAACATTATTGTCCCAAAAAAAAAAAATTGTGCAGTCCTGTGGGAAAGGGACCCCCCCATAGATTTCCCGGCTTTGCGATTTTCTTGAATTTAAACAATGACCTTAACTTATGATTCCCCGTGAATCAAATTTAAATGTTTTTGCCCTTTTTTGGCAATTTTTAAAAAAAAAGGGGGGGAGAAATGGAAACCACAGTCTTGAAAACCCAAATGCTTTAATGCTCTCTTAGATGGGAAGCAAACATCCCGCCCCTTTTTGGGAAATCCCCAAAAGGACATACCCAGGTAAAGGAAAATTGCTCTTTAAAATTGTAAATTTAAATATCAATGCGCTTTTTAGATCGGCTCCTAAAAGAGGCCTATAGAAACGCCCTACACTGTCCAAGGGAGACACTCCTAGTCTCTAAAAAAGGATCCTAAAAGAGATGAGGAGTGTATCCTTAGGCTGATTGGCAACTTTGACGGAGCAGCTGTCACAGTGAGAAGAATTATTACGAAAAACTGGGAAATTCTGAAACTGGATGCAAATCTAAAAAAGGTGGTTGGAGAATACCCCCACATCACCTACAGAAGGGGCAAAAACATACAAAATTGTTTAGTTCGTAACCATTTTGAGAGCAGTTGGGGCCAGAGAACATGCCTGAATCAACCCCTGTCAGGGTGTTTTTAGATGTGTTGAACAGGGACTTTACAGTTGCCCACTTCTTGAATTTCAGAAGTAAGGGCATGCTATACAAGGAAACCTGTACCTGTGGAATGAAGTATATTGGAAAAACCATTAGAGAACTCTGCAGGCGTGTGGGGGAACATTTCAATGATATAAGTAATGGCAGAGATACCCCAATTGCACGTCTGTAACATGCATGGTAGAGACACGAAAAATATAAATCTTATGGGTATTGATCTTCTCCCTCTTGTGACGGCAACTGGGATAAGTTGCTACTACAAAGAGAGACAGAATGGATTTTCAGACTAAAAACCACCTCTTCACAGGGACTCAATGAATGCATGGCTCGAGCTCCCGAACACTGGCGTAATTGAGGGGCGTACTGTATGCCCCGCAATTACTCCGTGTGAACGTAGCCTTACTTTTAAGCCTAAATCCTGTTTTAGAGCTGGTAGTAGTACAATCATAACTCATGTCCATTTGGATAAGTACCTTGCAGCTGCGTAACAGGCTGCCTTAGTATCCAGGTGCCAGCAAACTTTTGTTATGTGAGGTGCCTGAATAGAGATCAGCTGATCTCCACCTTACGTCGCGAATGGAAGTTTGGGCGCCATATTCAGGCACGCTGAACTATACATATTGCCAGTGTGCACGCTGTATGGAAACAACTGCCCACCTTACTGGAGAGCACCGGCCCTTACCTGGAGCCCACTTCGATGCCGCAACTGAGGAGAGGGGACACCAGTAGTTACTTTTGGGCCTTTATAACTAGTAGGGAATGTATGTATGCCTCAGTCTGGGCTCACATATACATGACCAATATTGCTGTCTGTATGTTTTTGTCACGCATAATAGTGTTGTGCTTTATTTTAACAACTGTTGTCCTGAATACTGTATTTTTGGATTTGATGTGGCTTATTAGGATATGGGTTACTATACAGTTACGTTATTTGTATGTATACTGCACACTAGCAATTAACTTGGGACTCTAACCTGTATACTTTTGATCTGCATAGTGCCGTTACAGGGCTCCTTTAGATATATAGGAGTGTAGCAGGTCAGGGATTTAAATCATAGTACCTTGCCTTATAAAGTATACTTGAAGTCAATATCTTGCATTTCTCCTAGTACTCACTATAAAATACCCCCTTCAGCAGTTGGCATAAATAGCATCACAACTGTTTTGGATGCGCTTTATTTTGTATACAGTGGAGACCATACCCTTTTTAATTTTACTCTTACCTTGAGTGTAGTGATATCAAAACCCTTCCAGGATATACTGGTCCTTTTGGACACAGTGTGGGCTGGTTTTAGCCCGATTTATGGTCCTTTGAAATATACCGTGGACTTACTATTTTTTTTGATTTCTCCTACACTAGTCCCATGATGAGATGTATATGGGACATTGGAACATGTTGGAACATCTAATTTGAATAGGGTCAGTGTGCGGAAGGGAAGGTTCCAGACAGGGTGCCCTTTTCGGGGCAGGTTCTCCGTGGTTAGGCTTTAGTGTCAACCAGGCTAAGTAGGGTGTATGTAGGGTGTATGTAGGGTGTACCTCCCTTTTGTATTTGTTTCCCTAGGTTTTGTTCTTTTGGGCAGCTGATCTTTTTTCTTTTGACTTGATTACATGGCCTCATGTATAATCACAGGGGTATTGATAGTAACTCTATAATTGGTGATTCCGCCTGTACTTTTGTGTTTTTTCTAGTCTAACAGGGTAACCTGTAAAAAAACACTGACAGTACTATACTCAATCCCCTGCACCCTCAGAAAATCAACCGTTAGGGAATACAGGGGATTGAGTTTAGTACTGTCATGCTTTTTGTAGTGTTCAGGCCACACAAAAAAGATCCTAGAGCATACAGGCCACAGGCACAGCACAATGTTCAGGGGGTCTGTCCTCTGTTCATTTCCATCCTCCTAGGACATTGTACATGTAAGCTGTCTCCTGTACTCTGTGTAACGGGGTTATTACGATCAACTCGCAAATATCAGAGAGAGCATAGATTTGGGGGAACAGCACCGACCAAATTTGTTTATGTTGCAAGGTTAACACACTTAATATCCACACATTAGTCCCAAAACTGGAATTTTGCTTGTAATCCTTTGAGGTGTTTACCACAGCTTAACTCCTCGCTCTAAGAAAGTCCACACTTAAGTCTCCACATCAATCCAAATCTTCTTCTCCCAGAGGTACTGGCCTTCCAACTCAGCTGCTCAGTTCTCTGGCCTCTGGTTCTGCTGCCTCTTACCAGCTTCTTACTACTTCAAATCACACAGGTCCAACAGAGGTTCTGGCTCCTTCTCTTTGAATCCCACAGATCAACTAACTTATTCTACTACAACTACTATTACTCACTAATACTACTACCCCTCACATGTCCCGTTTCCTCTGGAAATTTTCCAGTGCCCCATCCTCTAGCAAACCGAGCTGAATGATCAAAGCCCAGGTCACCACAGGGACATCTCCAGGGTCCAGTCAGGTATATGATAGCCTTTGACTGCACCAGTATTACTCACATCTGCTCCCACGTGTGGTCAACCAGGCTAATTCGAACATTACATATAACAGCTCCCCAACAGGAAATACATGGATACATTATATCAAAAAGAATAAAACAAAATATCACACACTATCACAATGTAACAATCTACACCACGGGTGGCAAACACAAGGCCGGTGGGCCAAATCTGGCCTGCGGCCCTGTGTTTTCTGGCCCGCGATCTCTCTGACTCCGCTCGGCCGTTTAACCACGGCTGCGCAGAGTCAGTCAGCAGCTGCACACTCGCTGTGCAGCTGCTCTTACAGGGAGTAGGCAGGAGGGATTGTTTCCCTCCCACCTTCTCCTTTTGTATATGCAGCGCTCGGTGAGAGCTGTACATACATATTGGTGTCACAAGGAGCGTGACGCATCACTTTACTCATGCCCCCTGCAACACTGGGTCTCCTCGGTCGGCAACCTCTGCCGGCCCAAGAGATCCCTGGGAGCTGCGTGATGGGTTAAACAGTGTGATGACGTCACGCCGCTTACACCGTACACCAGCTCCCAGATTTGGCCGTGCTGCATGGACCAGGTGGCAAATTACTACCTGGCTACAGGGGGGCAAATTACTATCTGGCTACAGGGAGCAAAGGTATCTACCTACAGCGGCAGATATACTTGTCATCTACAGGGGTCTTTATACCCACTGATCTACTTACAAGGGTCAGATGTACCTATCTACCTATGGGGGGGCAATATATTCTTCCTGGTTGCCCTCAAAGAGCTAATTATAATAGCAATACTGTACAAATGTAACACTTAAGGAGAAGTTCCATTTACAAAGTTCTAAAATTATGTTGGCGCTTTAAGGTACGCCGTGAGGCTGACGTGGCCCCCGGTGAAAACGAGTTTGACACCCCTGATCTACACCATCATACCCTGCTCCAGTTGCCATCCACCCACCATTGTGTTATGCAGCCTAGTGTCAAAACAGAATAGAACACTCTACCTATTACCCATAGGGGAGTTTGTACAGAGGTGGGGAACAGGTAGGGAGATGCTGGAAAAGTGAGGATTTTAAGATATTCATGTGGAAAATTCTTCAGGGACAAGAAAAGGGAAAGTAAATAACTTATTAGAAAAAACGTGCCATAACTTTCTACATTTTATTTTTCAGCTGTGTTATGGCTTTCTTTTTGCAGAATGAGTAGTACTTATTCTTAATACCGTTCCAGGGTATATATATAATGTATTAATGAACTTAATGATCCATTTAATTGAGTTAACATGTTATTCAAACTGAGTCAAGGTGAATGGCCCCAAAACAACAACAGAATTGCTGTTTTTCCTATCCCCTGAAAGTTAATAATTTACAGTATATGTACCTTCAGCTGGTTTTGTAAAAGGATATGACCCATCCCACAAAAACAAAATAAGTTACCTGTTATCTTATTTATTATAGTCTGCTGTTTATTTTTACAAGTTGTTTTGACTGCACCCACATCAAAAATCTATGTTAAACAATAGTTTTACCAAAAAAATCACACTAGATGACTTACAGCTGTGATCATTTAATCACCTGACCGTATTCTCATTGGTGCCTGAGATACAATTAGACATAATCATAGATGTCTTAGAATAAAAGACTAAAACAGGTAGTACACATTAGATAATGTTCATTATAACTGGTGACCATCTACTGTATATTGGAGACTCCCAACTCTCCATCAACAGATGATGTCGTGGACATAAAGCTCAAACAGTTGTAGCTGCCAGATCCTTTTGTTCTCAGGCATAGAGCCACCACCAGAGGAGCCTGGCAGTGACTATTTTCCCCTTACACCATACAGAACGCATTCACACCTTTCAAAGCTGGCATGTGTACAGCGAAATCAGGAGAAGTAGCTGTCGTCGAACAAGAGTTAGGCAGACAGCTACCTAATATATATGGCCAGTGTAAGGCATTATATGCCTGAAAACTCCCAATGTGTAGATTTAGTACTGGCAGAATTTCAAATGACCTTAAAGCATCTTGGATTAAGATCACCATCATTTAATTTCAATGGGCTGAAGACTTTATTGTTAAATATATTTGACTTTAAGAAGACTCAAGAAATAATATCAGCACTTACTTAGTTCACCTATTTATCCACATACTAAACAAAATACTCCTCTTATTTAAAAAATCCTTTATTGTCATTACACATTCAAATAAGTAATAATTATATCATACTCAACGCTGTAAGATTAGTCCAGGGAGACATGGATCCTACCTATCTCCAGGAGGAAATTTTTACAGCCTCTCAAAAATACTTAACACACATACACTTAAAGTCACAACTCGTCCCTGCAGTATTTACCACACAAACACCAAGACTCCTCTCTTTTCCAGCACTCCCTACCAATCCCTGCCTCTGTACAAAGTCCAGATCCATAGCATCCCAAATGGTAATAATGCCCCTTTGATGCCCCACACAGTAATTGTACCCCAAACAGTGAAAGTGCCCCCAGCCCCCATTTGTGCCACCAGTAGGTAAGTACACACCCCAAAATTAGACCTTAAAAATTAGTAAGTCGGTTAAGTGGCAGACTCTTCCTATTAAGTAGGTAAAGTCCCCCTTCGGTATATAGGTTAATAATCCCCCTTTAGATAAATAAGCCATTCCATTAGATACATAGGTAAGTAGCTATACAGACACCTCAGTAGGTAGATAAGTACATAGGCCTCCCACTGTAGGCAGGTATAGAATGTAGGAATATAGGCTCCCTCAGTAAGTTTACAGATCCACTCCACAGGTGATGAGGTTTATAATCCCCAGTTAGGTAGCCACTCGGTGGGTATACAGGCCCTCTCAGTAGATAGGTAGGTATATAAGTCCCCTCAGTAGGTAGATAAGTATAAAGGTCCCCACCATTAGTAGGGAGACATATAGTCCCTCATTACGTACCTGTCACGGTCAGTAGTAGTGGATCCTCTGGACCACTGCAAGCGATGGTGTAAGCCACGCCAGGGAGTGGAATCTAAGTAGGTCCCGGTTTTCACCAGAGCCCGCGGGAAACCGGGATGGACTTGCTGCGGCGGGAGTCTACCAGGTCGTTACCCCTGACGTGACTTGCTTGCGGAAGCAGCCGAGGTGTATCATGGTACAAAATCGTAAGGCAGGCTCCTAGTCGGGAACAGGCAGGAAGGTCAGGGCAGGTGGCAAGGTTCGTGGTCATGGATGGGCAGGAAGGTCAGGGCAGGCGGCAAGATTCGTGGTCGAGGAACAGAGGCAAATGGTACGGTACACGGTAATCAGACAAGACTCAGGAACGCTTTCTCGATAGGCAATTGGCACTAAAGATCTGGCAGGGTAACCAGGAAGAGGCAGGCTTAAATAGGGGCAGCGACCGGCAATAGCCAATTACCGGTGCGCTGGCCCTTTAAATTTAACACTGCCAGCGTGCGCGCGCCCTAGGAAGCGGGACCGCGCGCCGAGGGACAGAGCCTGCCGCAGTTGCGCGGCCGGGTAAGTACGCTCCCGAAGGAGCAGGGGAACGAGCGTGCCCATGACCCGACACGCGGGACGTGCCGCCGCTCGGGTGAGGGGCACGGATGCGCCTGCGACCCGGGATGAGGGGCATTCGTGACAGTACCTATATAGAATCAGTCAGTAGGTAAGTAGTTATATTGGGTCCCCTCAGTAGGCAGGTATATATTGGTCCCTACAATAGGTAAGTAACTATACAGGCTATCCCCAGTAGGTAAGTAGCTATATAAGGCCACCTAGTAGGTAGATAACTATATATTAGCCACCAGTAGGTAGGTAGCTTTATAGGAGCCCCCTTGGTAATAACCTCATTACAAATTTAAAAAAATACTCTCCTCTCCATGCTTCCACAGCATGTCTGTCTGCTATAAGCCTCAAGCTTTAGGCTTGGGACCTAGGACAAGAAGCAGCGCAGGCAGCATGATGATGTCACTTTATTGTGCTGTCTGAGCAGTGACACCCGACAGGGGCAAAAAGATGGTTTGGACGACAGCATAGTAAAAGCAGGAATCAGCTTTATTCCAGAGTGAGAGACACCATCACAACGTTTCGGCCTGTTAGTGCATGGCCTTTTTCAAGCAGCATGCCATGCACTGACAGGCCGAAACGTTGTGATGAGGCTTGCTCGCGTGGTGAGTTTGAGGCTTGCTCGCCTTGGGACGGACTTTGCATTTTTATTGACCTTTTATGGTCTTATGTGGAATTTCTGTGCTGTTCCCATTTTTGTTTTTATTTTTTGACCCGACAGGGGCAGTGAGCGCATAGCTCTCTCTGTCCTCCACACCCCGATATATTTAAATTGTATATGCATCTTCACAGTGTTGCCATGCACATTTATTGCAGTGCTTGTTGTACTGTCATAATGGCCCTAGCTATGCTACTGGTTTCTGGGGCAAGGAGCATATCGCTCCTTACCCTGCCGTTGACTTCATGCGCCAGCACTCAGGGCCCACCGGGATGAAACACCAGCCCCCAGGGAGGCACTTCGAGCTAACACAGTGGGCCGGACCCTGGCAGGAAGTGCCCTATCTATGTAAAGTGTTCCTGATTGTGCAAGCAATGAACTGTAAGTGTCATATTGTTGTTGCACCTTTTTCAAACAGGTGAGTAGACAGGGCTAGAATGTGGCCATAGAACTGAAGTGTGATCAAAGTGAAGTGCCAGAGCAAGTAGTTAGGAACTGGAGTAGAACCATAAGTTCCAGAAAGGTTAGGCTGGAGCATAGTTAGCAGTAGGCCAAGGTCAAGACAGACAATCCAAGGATTAGGGCAATAGGCAGAGTCTAGGAACAGATATAATCAATAAACTGGCCATACATATTAGGTAGCTGTCTGCCTAACTCTTGATGCAGTGTAGTGGCCCCCAATGAATGGGTTGCTGCAGAACAATACAGCACAGCACTGAAAGAGTAAACAATAGAAAACAATTACTTCTGACAAGGAATTACCATCACGGTAGGGATTTGCAAGGTAGACCAGCAAATACAGAGCTGCCAATATCTTCTACTGCAGATTACATCTTGGAAGCCTGTAGGCACAGATGGTCTGGTACTTTAAACCCTGGCCACACCTTAAAGTGATTGTCTGCTTTGGACAATTTCAAGTTGTTTGAAGTGTCTTTTGAAAATAATCAGATCACAAAGTGTCCTCCTGCTACTTACAGTAATCACATTGAATCTGACAGCAAGTGTATCATTTAAAATCATTGGATGCAGGACAAGATAGGTCCTCCACAGCAAGAGATGCTTTCTTCAGCATCTCCTCATTCTGGGCAACAGATAAGAATCCTTAACAGATTTATCTACTAGGATATATAGAAATGTGTTTTCTAAGCTGCTGATTAAAAATAAAGCAGAACATTGTGATCTGTCCCTCACAGTATTTAGCACCCTCTGCAGCCTACTGTCTGTCCCTCATTGGTGTCCTATCTTCCTACCTCCCCCACACCACGTGTTTGGATATGTTCACGCAACGTATATTGTCGCATAATATTTGCCAAAACACACTTTTAACAATGTCCAGTTAAAGCACTTAGTGCAGTGTAAAATCATTGTCAGTGTATAGACGACAATGATTTTAGTCCCATATTTTTCTTTGCACTGAGAAAGACAAAGGTATAGGAGCCAGAGATCTGGCTCGGGCCAGTGTGCGTCATTTGCAAGTCGCTTGCAAGTGCATAATTTCAAGGAGTAAATGAACGCGCTGAAAATATGCAAAGGTAAGTAAGCTTATCCTTTAAGTAACTCATACTGGCAGAATTTACATAGCAATACATAATATTTACTGTATTCCAAGTTAAAATTTCCCTAAGCAAGTGCTCCTTCCCAAGAGCAGCCTTATAGGCAGAGGCATTCTGCGCCCTCATGTATATCCATCCCACTTATGTTATGCAGAGCCACTATAAATGATCTGAAAAAGATTAGCTCTAGACGTACATTATTTAAGTACAGAAAAACCTTTAGATCATGGAAGTGCAACCTGTACTCTGGGAGCCACGTGCAGCCCACTAACCCATTCCATGCATGTCCCAACCATTCAGACAGAAATGCTTATCTCTGTGTGGCTGCTCAAATGTAGTTTTTATGCCAGAGAAAAGAGGATCAGCGCAATAGCAGAGGCAGACAAGTACTAATGTTGCACTGTGTAGCTATCACTGGGGTTCCGATACATTAGGAGAACAAAGTCCCTTGACCCCAATTTGGAAACCCAGAAAGGAGTGTAAGCTACAAAGATGGTTGTCTTCATGCTAGGCCTTTACCTTCATACAAAAAAATCTTCAATGGAAAAACCCACACATGCGTGATCTCCTTGCCTCTGGAGTGCTGACTGGGAGAAAAAAACATACCCCCATTCTTCCAGATAGGTAGGAGTCTGTAAAAAGAAGAAGCCCACACCTTACAGACATTTATGGCATATGCGTTTGATATAGTAATGCTAACTGAAATTTTATTGGAGTAAATCATAATGAATGTGTTGGGCCAAAGAAGGTCCTGGACCTACCACTAAACCCCACCAATACTTAAGAAAAGTGGCAAAACCAGCACAAAATCACTAAAAGGCTACACATTTTTGCATGAATTACGTTTTCGCAAGAATTTGTTTATCCCCCTCTTTACTTGACCCACATAGTTCTGCTTAACAGACATAAGCATAAAATTGAGGAGACTCTGCAAGCTTGCTTAATGATATTTAATATGCATTGGAGGAATAAATAGAAATACTGTATAAATAGTTGCAAAAATGCACACCTTCTCTAATGATGATATAACTGAATATTACAGAGGAGTGGATTGTTGTGTGTATTGGTAAACCAATACTATAGCATACACTCGTTAACTATATATGTACAGTTAAAAGACACATGTGCGTGTTTTTCTCACTATCTGACATGAAATCAGAATAAACCTTTCCTGTTTTAGGTCAATTAGGATTACCACAATTATTTATATTTGCCAAATGCCAGAATGAGAGAATTTTTAAGGCATTTTTATTAATTTCTGCAAAGTCAAAAGTTTACATACACTAGCATTACTATGCCTTTAAACAATTTGGGACAGCCCATATGGTGATGTCATGTCTTTGGAAGCTTGTGATAGGTTAATTGGCAATACCTGAGTTAATTAGAGACTCACCTGTAAATGTATTTTTTAACTCACAACAGAAACACGCTGCTTCTGTGTGTAATATCATGGGGAAGTTTAAAGAAATCAGCCAAGATATCAGGAAGAGTATTGTGGACTTGCACAAATCTCAATCATCCTTAGGTGCAATTTCTAGATACCTGGAGGTGCTTCGTTCATCTGTACAAACAATTATACACAAGTACAAACAAGATGAGAATGTCCAACCATCATACCGCTCAGGAGGGAGATGGGTTCTGTGTCTCAGAAATGAACGTGCCTTGGTCCGACACGTGCATATCAAGCCAAGAACAAAAGCAAAAGATGTGATGATGCCGGCGGAAGCTGGAAAGATTGTGTCATTATCTACAGTGAAACGAGTGCTGTATCAACATGGGCTGAAAGGCCACTCTGCCAGGAAGAAGCCATTGCTAAAAAAGAAACATAAAAGCCAAATTAATGTTTGTAAACGCACACAGGAACAAAGACCTACATTTTTGGAGACATGTCCCGTGGTCTGGCGAAATTAAAATCGAACTGTTTGGCCATAATGACCATTGTTACATTTGGAGGAAAAAGGGAGATTCTTAGAAACCTAAGAATATCATCCCAACTGTGAAACAATGGGGTGGCAGTATCATGATCTGGGGTTGTTTTGCTGCAGGAGGGACTGATGCACTTTACAAAATAGATGGTTTCATGAGGAAAGAAGATTATGTGGCAATAGTAAAGACATCAGCCACGAAGTTGAAGCTTGAGCAGAAATAGGTCTTCCAAATGGACAATGACCTGAAGCATACTGCCAAACTGGTTACAAAGTGGCTTAAGGATAACCAAGTCAATGTTTTGGAGTGGCCATCACAAAGCCCTGATCTCAATCCTATTTGCCTATGTATGGGCAAAGCTAAAAAGGCAGGTGCAAGCAAGACGACCTACAAACATGACTTAGTTACACCAGTTCTGTCAGGAGTAACAGGCCAAAATTCCTTTCAACTATTCTGAGAAGCTTGTGGAAGGATATGCAAAACATTTGACCCAAGTCATACAGTGTAAGGGCAATGCTACCAAATACTAATGACATTAATGTAAACTTTTCACTTTGCACAAAGTAATAAAATGCCTTAAAAATTCTCTCTCATTATTCTGGCATTTAGCAAATATAAAGAATTGTGGTAATCCTAATTGACCTAAAACGGGTAAGGTTTATTCTGATTTCATGTCAGATAGTGAGAAAAACATGCATACATTTCTGGTTTCAACTGTAACTGTGGCTTGTTTCAGATTGTCACCAAGAGCTATGATTCTGGCAATTTCATGATATAACTTACTTGTGAATATATTTATTTTTAATGACACAAAAAGGGATTTTCCCTGAAGTGTTTTTCCATCTAGAATTTTAAAACAAGAGCATGTAATAAAGTACTTTCCAAATGACCGCACACCAATTAAACAACTAACCTCTGCAGAATTAAATGAGTGCCCTCTCCTTCAACCAATGAAGAACCCTTATTACAGATCAGCTCTGAGCAGCATTCTTGCTTTTTATTTTGCTTCTTTTCCCTGAAGTCATGCTTTCCAGTTTCCATCATTTACATTTTTTAGAATACATAAACAGAGTAGAGGGCACCATGTTTTATGGTGGTAAGACTTCTTCAGTGTATGGATTCTAGTTAGTGTCAGTCTTCATGCATTTTACACTGCCTCTACCAGATGATACAGAGGTTAGGATATGTATAGCAATTAGCTTGGAACATTAGAACTGGTACTCGTAAAAAAACATATGTTGTCAGATACCACTATACAAGGCCCCAATAATACCACCACACTATGACCATATACCACCATACAGTAACTAAATTAACTTACCATAATGTTCAGAATATTACCACTGCACAGTCATCATATAATAGTAGATACTATACATACTTTGCAGAAAGTATGTGATTACTGTGTAGTTACATCCTGGGATATAGTTAAATTTTCTGTAATTGGAGTTGCTCACTTTCCCTTTTTTCCCATCAAGCCCAGACTGCCATTGAAGGGGTTGTGCTACTGAAGACATATATCTCCATCTATCCCCGCGCAAACACGCGGTGAAATTATGCCGTGTGAACATACCATAACATTAACGAGTCACTTAACACTGTGAAAGGAAAATGGCAAATTGTGCACAATTTGTCCATTTTCACTTAGGGGTGTACTGACTTTGGTTGTCAGAGGTTTAGACCGAGATGGCTGTATGGATAGTTATATTGAGGGCACACCAACTGACTTCTTTATACTGTATCAAAGTGTCAAGTCTACAGTGATGTTTGATGAAAAGATATAATACAATATTTCCAGAAATGTGAGGGGTGTACTCACTTTGTGAGATACTATAGCATGTTTGACCACTGCTCAGTTCAAAGCCTTCCTCACTATCCGAGCACAGTGAGGAAGTACAGAAAAGTCAGGGCCCCCATTTTAGCAATTGGTGGGGGTTCTAGGGAATAAATATCTATAGTGGCAAAACCCCTTTAAAACTTCTTCCACCCACAACTTGTCTGCACTTTGCTATGCAGAAATCTTTGGCTCCGCTTTTTTTTCAGCACCCTCCGTGCCTATTACCAGCGTACACAAAATTCCTATACTGCTGGCACCTCCAATTCAGTATCTGTTGCTGCTCCATCTGCTTCTACTACTGTACCTGCTGTATGGTATAGTGCCACCAAATACTGCACATCAGATACATTATCGTCATATCTGTAGTGCTACACAAAAAACACTATATACCCTGTTTCCCCGAAATTAAGACACCCCCGAAAATAAGACGTAGTGCAATGCAATTTAGAGTATGCTGTTTATGAAATATATAGAAGAAAGTCAGCTCACCGTCTAGCTACGCGGAATGCAGGGCCTCAGGCCATGAGCACTTGTTTGGGAGGACTGTAGAAAATATGGTCCAGCACCCGAAATAGGCCAAATAAAACTCACCAGTTTATTTTAAAAAAACATAAAAATATGAGAAGCAGGGACAAATGGGGGGTTTAACGATGCCATTTGGGAAATTGTGAAAATTTTGGGCATTTTTCCATTTTAAAACCCCCAAAAAAGGGGAAAATTATTTTCCCCCCCCCCCTGGGGAAATTAAAACTTTAAGGGGGGTCTTCATGTGGAAAAAAATGCCCCAAATTTTCCTTTGTTTTTTTTTCACCCTTAGGGTTTTTTATTTTTTTTTGGGTTTTGGGTTTTGCCAGTTTGGGTTTTTATTTTAGTTAAATTTAGGGGAAAAAGCTTTTTTATACTTTTTTTAAAAAATTTCTCTCCAGTGGTTTTTTGAAAAATAAATAAAATTTTTCCGTGGGGGGTTTGGGCCACTTTGTAGTTTATGGGGTTTTCCCGCTCCCGGTTTAAAAATTCTTATGCGGGCCAAAAGGGAAATCTTTTAATTTGGGGCCCCCCTTTTGCCAAAGGGTGGGGTTTTGGGTTTCCCCTAGGGCAAAACCCCTTTTTCTTCCACCCACAATTTTTGATTTTTTTATTCAAGGGGGTGTTCTGCTTTTTTTTCAGCACCCTTTGGTTTCTTTCAAGCCTTCACAAAATTCTTTTGCCCGGGAAATAATTTTTACCCCTTTTTGGGTGCTTCTGCTTTTTTTATGTTTTTGTTTGGTATTTGTGGAAAAATTGGCCATTTTAGGGAAAATTTGGAAATTTTATGGACCAAAAAATTTTTACCTGTTTTCCCGGGTTGGGGCACCCCCAAAAAAAGACGGTAGTGACTGCAATTTTATTTGGTTTTTTATGCTGATTTTTTGTGATGAAAAAACTTTCAGTATATTAAAAATGTTGATTTTTTTTTTTCCTTTAAAAAGTGATTTCTTGTTTTTAAAAAATAGCATCCCCTAAAAAAAAGGGCTTAGGGTTGCCTTTAAAAGGGAAAAATTTTTTTTAAGACACTGTTTTTTTTTCGGGGGGAAAAAAGGGTAGTAAAAGAATTTGTACCGACGAAAGTAAACCCACAAAAATAATAGTGCCAAACAGAGGGTTCCCTTTTTTGTGCCACAGGGCATTTGTGGCCAAACAGTGCTCAAAAAAGTTAAAAATTACCTTGGCAACAGTGTTTCCAAAACTTTTAAAAATTTTAACAAAAAAATTTTCCGTATTGTAATTGCTTTTTTGTTATATGAGTTATGTACTGTTCTCCCTACATTATTGTTTTCCATTGGCGTTTTTAAAAATAAAGCACATTTTACAAACTTATTTAAACCCCAAAAGAAGGCCCGGGAAAAAATGCCCCTCCTTTCACCCCCGGGATTTGCTAAAGGACATTTTGGAAGTGTTTGGGGGAAAAAATCCCCTTTTGGGTTTATTAAATGTATTTGCCAAAAGCTCCCGGGTAAAATCCCCCAAAATTTGTTCTAAATAAAGTATAATCTGTACTTTCATATAGCTCAGTATCAGCTCTGATGCTTATACATTGGGAAAGGGCCACCAGTGGGGGTTTATTCTTTGGGCCCCATGTACGAAAAAAAGTTAGGTCTAAAAAATCAATTGTTGTGATAACAACAATTTAGAGGCCCTTCATTTTTTCCCGGCATTTATTTAGCTTGATTGGAAATATCCCGGGAACCAAAAATGAGTTTTAGACCGGGGCAAATTTTTTATAAATGTGGCCCTTAGAAACCCAAACTATAAAAATTTAATTTTTGGAAACCCCCCAGTTTAAATTTTATTCTTGGGGCCCAACCGTGAAGTTTTTTTTGGGTTTAACGGTTGAAGTTTTTCTTGGGGCCAAATTTTAAAGCTTTTTGTACCTATGAAAAATAAAGTACCCCCATTTGGGTTTTTCTTTTTACCCCCGTTTCTTTTGGGGCTTTTTAAAACAAAAAGTAAAAATCTGTTTTTTGTATTCTGCCCTTTTAAACGCATATCCGAATTTTGTTTTCAAAGAGGAAATTTCCCCATGCTTATTGATGTGGATTTAGGGTTGGTTTTTGGTTTTTGTTTACTGCGGTTTGGGACCAGAAACTTGTTCCCAACATTTTTTCCTCGTGGGAAACAGCCAAAGGGAAAAGAACCCTGCTCAAACTTACATACATGCTCATGCTTTTTTTACCGTGCGACTGTTTGAAAAACCGGGGCCCAAAAAATTCGCAAGGGATGAACAAACGGGAAAATTTTTTGTTGAGGTCAATTTAAAAACGGTTTCTTTTTGGGTTTTTGACGTGTTTTTTAAAATCGAAATTGTGGTGGATTAAGGAAAAATTTCTTGTTTTGTGGACAGAGACTTTGCCTTTCTCCTTGAAAAGCAGCCTCAGGCATGTTATTCTCCATGGCCCACTGGGGGATCCTCGGTTCCTCTGTGGGCCAGTCCAAGCATGTGCTAAAAGGTGGCTTATAGACAAAGAGGTTAAGAGGTGTTTGTTTCAAATCTCTCTGCTAACAATTTGTTAAGGATATATTAACATATACAGGAATACACTGTCAATTTTCTGTCCACATTTTCCTGTTGAAAAATCTACAGTCTATCAATGTACCAGCACAGAGGATATGTTAACAAATGGCTTTCACAGGCTACATAAAAATTCTGCGCTGCATTTCAAATCCACAGTATGTTGTTGATCTGCTGTGGATCCAAACAATATTGGAAATTGCATTTTTTATCTCATTGACTTTTTTTTACTCTTTTCAGACTCCACAAATCCACAAATCTGCTTCAAAATCTACATGATTTACCTCTAGACGTCCTGCTGTTTTTCTGCCTGCAAATCCAGACAGATAACCTGCAGCATTTCCATTCTGTGTGGATGTATGGTTATTGAGATACATAAAAATAGTGGCAAATTCTCATAGCTCATCATACCTCTCTGACTGCTCATTTAGGGCAACATGTATGAATGGGGCTGAGGCAGATATCTGGCGTCTTTTGAGCCCGATATTCACTGCAGCCCGGTTCATACATTTTCAAATCTCCCACACGCCACTCTGCGGCTGATTACTTCGTGCCTGCAACGATTTGTAATGCGCCCAATCTCAGCGCGGGAGGTGGGGCGCACTAGAAACGCAGCAAAGCTATAGATTTATAGCTTCACTGCGGCATTTCTGGATGCATTACAGCATGATGCCCGAGCACTGGAATTCGCCTGATTTATGACCCGCTGTATAGCGGGTTCAAAAATCAGGCACATTCTATGCCTTTTTTAACCACAAGGAATTTGGCATGTAAACGCCAAATTTCATGCACGTCGCCCTTAGTGTCTCATTTGCAGGTTCTACGTCTCCTTCTCTTCCTCTTGCTGTTGGGGTTCTTAGGGGACTGGTTCTAGGTCCTCTCCTCTTTTCACTCTACACAGCCCCAATTGCACAATTGGCTTCCAGTACCGTCTCTATGCTGATAACACTCAATTATACACCTCTTCCCATGACATCACTCCTGTCCTGCTACAAAACACCAGTGACTATCTGACCACTGTCTCTGACATCATTGCCTACCTCTATCTCAAACTAAATCTAACTAAAACTGAGCTTCTTGTAACCCTGCCATCTACTTACCAACCCCACCCTGCTATTTCTGTTTCAGTGTGTGGTACCACCATTACTCCTAGGCAGCAAGCATGATTTCTTGGGGTTATACTAGATTCTGATCTGTCCTTCACTCCCTGTATCTAATCCCTTGCTCGCTCTTGTCACCTCCACCTCAAGAATATCTCCAGAATTCATCCTTTTCTCACTGTGGAAACAACTCAAATTCTCATTACTGCTCTTATACTTTCTTGTCTTGACTACTGTAACTCTCTGCTTATAGGTCTCATTCTCTGTAAACTCTCCCCTTTCCAATCTGTCCTGGATGCAGCAGCCAGGCTCATTTTCTTTCCAGCCGCTATACTGATGCCTCTACCCTGTGTCAGTCACTGCACTGGTTGCCCATTCAGTACAGAATACAACATAAACTAATCACTCTCACCCCATACATCCCTCCACAGCACTGCACACCCTACACCTCCTCCCTCATCTCTGTCTACCACCCTACCCAGTCTCTGTCCTCTGCTGATGATCTTACATGCCTCAATCATCCGAACCTCCCATACTCATCTCCTAGATTTCACATGTTCTGAACCAGCTCTCTGGAACATGCTACAAGATATGATCAGGCAGACTCATAACCTTCGTAGTCTTCTTAAGCAGGCCGATCAGGATCCCTGATTGCTATCCCCCTACTTCCAGTTACACACATTCCTGTCACACATTCCTTGGGCATTCACAGGCACTTATTTGTACATAGATGTACTATCTGAGAGGCAGAATCATTCACTTGCTATGTAAACCACCCCATATTTATGAAACATTGCATGACCATTATGTAAACCAAACACTTTTCGCAGGACACTCACACCTTGGGCAACATGTATGATTAATTGCGCTAAGACGCCCTTTTTTATGCACATATTTAAAGTGTAGAATGCGTCTGATTTATGATCCTGCTCTACTGCGGGATCATATTGGCTCAGGTAAACCACTTTGAAAGTGGTTTATCTGTTCCAGCAGTGCCTAGAATTGCCAGGAGTTGCCGTACTAAAGCTATAAATCTGTAGCTTCATACGGTTCTAGTGCGCCCCACATCCCCTTAAACTATAGTGAACGGGGTGAGAAGACGCCAGAATTCTGGCGCAGCCCCGTTCATATATTGTGTCTAATCTGTAAGTAGCTTTTTACTTTGTAATATGTTGGTGCTATATAAATAAAGATTATTATTATTTTAGCTACACTTACCAATTACCTCAGCCACAGAGCTGCTTTATCCAGCTTGGCTGCTAGGAGGAGATGTTGATCTAGTTTCAGATGGTGACAAAAAATGTCTCTGAATTTTAAACAATAGACACACGGCTACATTTCTTGTGACTAGAAAACACAATATACTGTACCTAAATGCACATACAAAATGGCCCTTGGTTCTTAACATGCTCTCTGTAATGTGCAGAGCAGAGAATCGAAAAAAAAAGTAATTGGCCTCAGATAAGAAGTAGGTGTACAGATAAAAAGAGTTTACTCTGCAAGGAGATAGCCTTATGTATACAGTCAATAGGAGGATTAATGAAACCTCTACAGGAGAAAACTGAATGAAAACACTTGTTGTTGGCAAGCGTTCATATGACACAATTACATCAGCTGTCAAAAGAGATTTCTGAACACAGCGCTAAAGAAGGACAAAATACAACTGATAACAAATAAGCTTCATTACTCTGAGGCCACCAGCTCAATAAACTTTGTGAATGTACGGGTTAACCCACATGTATACAATAGATACGTAGGATCCTTAATGCTAATTCTGCCTACCAACAATCTAAGACTTGGTCTACACGGCACTGGACAAAAAATTCACTAAAAAACAAATCCAAAAGACTGAGTTTTGTGTCCACTGCCTGTTAAAAGCTGCTGAAAAAAAACAACCTTTTTGGGTGCGTTTTGCATTTTTTGTACGTTTTTTGGCACTTTTTTTGCAGAAATGCACAGCATTATAATTGCTATTGATTTCTGCAAAAAAGCACCAGAAAACATGCCAAAAACCATTTGCGGCTTGACATGGACTCCAATAGTAAATTTTCTGCCCTGCTCTGTCACTTTTTGCAACATGTTTCAAAAAACGACCAAGAAAAAAACACGTTCTGTGGAGACTAAAGAACATTTTTACTACTCAAGTCTATGGGATCTTTTTTCTGCAGTTTTAGAAAACAAAAAATGCTTAAAAAATGCTGACAATGTGTGCATTGGAGACATAGCCTAATATATATAGGGGCAAACCCACTGCCTCCATGGCTAGAACTAGGACTAATCTCAGCACATAATCACCAGATCTTTTTTATTTTATGAGTAATTCCCTCTGATCCATTAGATAAATTACAGTACTGCTACTTACAGTTTATAAGTTCACAAGTAATAGACTTCCCTCATTCCTTTCTATTACTGACAATTGCTGTTGAAGTAGAATAAATGAACTGGCCTTAGTGTATAGTCTGTAAGATCTTCTGTACAAGAGAAAGAGGTTTAAGTTTAATAGACCGGGAGGGGGGGGTTTGGGTCTAATTTTTAAATGTCCCCCCATTCAGTTCTTTGTAGCTATCCCTCCACATAATGTTCTATAGCAATTTCCTTTTGAATTTGTAGCATTGAAGCTCAGGGGCCCTTTCATGGGTTAAGAAAGGAACACTTTATGAAAAAAAAATTAGAAAGTTTAGCAAAAAAAGGGGTTTTTTAATACTTTATAAAAAAAAGTTAGGGTTTTTTGGTTTTTGGGGGTTTGTAATTTATGGAAAAATAAACATTTCAAATACAGTGCTTTTTATCCCTAAAAATGGTCTTTTTAAGTCGTAGCATGGAATGTTGATTTTTTCATCTCTAAAAATGTAATGAAGCAAAACCAAAAACGTAAAGGGGTATAAAACCCCCAAAAATTTGTCAAGGGGATCAATAACGTGTCATGGGGCCTTGGATCAATTACACCCTTGCAAACTTTGTTCTTGTGTTCAAAAGTGGAGTTATTGACTGCAAAAGGTTTAAGGCATCCCTTCTTTTTTGAAGGCCCCCCTCAGGTCTTGGGGTTTTCAGGGACAGTTTTACGGGGGGGGCCTTTACAGGTAACTCTGCTGCCCCCGGGGGTTTTTCAAAGGGTTTCGGGTTTGGGGAGAAAGGGCGGGGCCACTCCTTTGAAGCACCTCAGTCTCCAACACCCGGTTCTTTCCCCCCTTTCCCCGACATTGGGCGTATGAATACGCCCTAGGGGAAGGGGGCTTCCCCCCAAATGGACGTAGGGAAAAACCCCCGGGGCGATCGCGCAGGTTGCAGGGAGCGCGCGGGGTCGGGGAAAAGGAACTGGTTCATGCCCATAAACCCCCGGTGAGCTCCCTCTCCCTACGATGGGCCCGGGAAAGCGGCAGAGATGCCGCTCCCCCCCTCCCCTACCGGACTCCCCGGATGCTTTCTGAAAGATCCCGGGGGGAGTTGGTGATCACCATGCCCCCAATGCATTGTGGGCTGGGGTTTACTAGGGTTTCCTTTGGGGACTGCACAGGGAGTAACGCTGTGCACAGTTTGCCTCTTTTAAACAGCAATCTAATTTATTGCTGTTCCCCCGTGAGGATTTGCTTTCAAATCCTCATGGGGAAAAGTAAAAAAAAAAGTGGAAAAAATAAAAAAAAAAGTAAAAAGTAAAACACTAACACAAAAAATAAAATTTTAAAAAACCCTGTACACTGCCCTTTTCCCTTTACAAACCCCCAATCGCCCCCAAAAAAGGTTTAAAAATAAATAAAGTACCCTTTTTTGGTAACGCCGCGTGGGGTAAAAAAAACCCCCCCTAAAAAATTTGTTATGTTAAAATTTAAAACCCTACGGTGAACGCAGTTAAAAAAAAAAAACAAGGAAACGTCACAGAATTTCGATTTTTTTACCCCTTTCAGCAAAATAAAATGGAATTAAAAAACGTAAAAAAAACCCTTTTTAAAAAGCCAAAGTTGTACCAATTAAAATGTCAGTTCATCCCTTTAAAAAAAAAAATCCTTTCTTTGTTTTTGTTGGAAAAAAAAAAAAAGTTATGGCTCTCAGAAGACAGCGATGCAAAATTTTATTTAACCATAAAAAAACTTTTTTTTTTTTTAAAGTCCTTCCAAATTAAAAAAAA
>JAODAL010028253.1:0-53631 GCA_025379985.1 Phyllomedusa bahiana
TGCAGGGGCATGTCCCCCGCCTGTGCAAGATATTCTTCTCAGGTACAGTATTAGGTTTCTTTTTGAAGTTACATTGTTAAAAGCATTTCTAGGAAGTTATGTAATGAGCTGTTTAATGAGTAAGCAATAGCCCTGTGCTCCTAATGAAAGACTGGACTGTGATTGCCGAGAACTTGGCTTGTTCCTGTTTTGTCCTACACGGATCATTAAGCTCAGAGGTCACTGCTGTTTTCATTACATTCCATGGGATGATTAAGTATCTCAGTTGTGGTGGGTGATGGACTCACCACTGGTACTCGATGGTGCGTGCTCACCCAACCATGCTTGCTCATAATTTCCAAGAAACTTCTTTTTGGTTTGTCTAAATGTAAAGCCTTCGCCTATATGGCATAGTTCCACTAGAAGAAAATCGTGAATGGTTCAACAGTGATGAGATAGTGACTGTGTTACTATATACAGCTCTGGAAAAAATTAAGAGACCACTGTAAAATTTTCAGTTTCTCTGATTTTTCTCTTCAATGGTAAATTTTTTGGAGGAAAATGTACATTGTTATTTTATTATGTAAACTACTGACATGTCTCAGAAATTCAAAGCAAAAATGTTTGTATTAATTTGCAGTAAATGTGAAATCTTCAAAATAATAAAAAAAAGAAGCAGCAGCAGCGCTGTCAGACCTCAAATAATGCAAAGAAAACAAGTTCATATATCTTTAGAAACAATAAGTCTAATGTTTTAAGTCAGGAAGAGTTCAGAAATCAATATTTGGTGGAATAACCATGATATTTTCATTCAAATTCCTTTTGGCCTATTCCTAGCACTTGTGTTGCCATCCATCTATTGCAAGAGGATTGTGAAGACCACAGCAGGGTTTTTTATACTTTCCTTCATTAATAAGATTTGGTTCAGGGATCACCTAATCAAAAGCTCAAATTTAATAGAATGAGGGGGGACTTTGGGGTTGGAATTCAGCTGACACTGGAATGGTATGGCTGTCAGACATGTAGAGATGCTGATTTTTTAGAAAACTGTGCAGTGGTCTCTTAATTTTTTCCAGAGCTGTATATTCCAAAACGTTCATTGGAAAAAAGCTGGGACCCTACAGTGACACCTGTTACAAGTAGTGTTCCTCAAATTACAGGCTACTCACCATGGGAAAGGGATGGATGCCATGATACTTATTCATCTACACACAGATGTCCCTCATCAGTGCAGAGAAGATTAATGGTTGGCCAGGTGAGAGGCTCTAGATCAAAAGGGGTAATGTTCCTTATTAGGGAAAGGCACCATGTAGGTGTGTCTAGACTTATACACCATTAGTTGCTCCACTGAAATGTATAGTTAAAATATACTAAAAGGCTCATGGGAAAAGACCCAGGATTCTGCAACGTCACTTATTGGATGCAGGGTTCCTCAAGTCACATCTAACGTGCTGTGCCTTGCAATGTGACTGGGGTTAGAGCCAACCGGGTGCAAAGTGGATCCAGCACCACACGCAGAAATGGTATTAAAAACAATCATCAAAATGTATTTATCATGCAATTTTTTGGGGGGTTTTTTAATACCATTTCTATGTGTGGATTATTCGGCTGTGGCTTGAGTGGCCTTCCGTGCATCCACAATCACTTTGGGAGCTGGCTACACAACCCTGGTTTCGTTAGAGCCAACCGGGCAGTCATCTGCAGACAGCTTACCAGTGCTGCTGTGTTCCAAGCCCCATATACCTCCCCACTAATGGGAAAATAATACTTCAATCCACTAATCATTTCCTGCTTTCTTCACCCTTACGAGGTCCTGCTGATAACACTTACACCTCTCAGGTTATAGTCAGCCTGGAAGAGAGCCTTAAAGCGGTCCTCACCGCCATGCTATCAGAGCTCACAGAAAGGAAGACAAAGAGACAAACCAAGAAGTCATGTATATAGTGAAACTTTAAAAAAATATATAAAAAACTATATTCTAATTTAAAAAAAATTCATATAATGGTCACATATTGCTTTTTTTTTATGTCAGTGGCACTTTAAAATTCTTATTAATACATTGACTTACTATAGAAGGCGATATTGAGGGGCTTTGAAATTTGGGTAGACCATTTCTCCACCAAGGGTACAATGATAAAGGAAAAATTGAACAGTCCAGTGTAGTTAAGGGTCCTACAATGCTGTAAAGTAATGGGGATTATATTTTAATAATGTTACCAAAAGACTTACACCCTTCCGACTTACATCTGTCCCCTCGTTACAAATGGAGACTTTGGGGCATTCTGGCACTTGTATTTCCATGTTCCACAGCAGATGTAGCTGTGGAACGACAAGTTCCAGCATTCCAATGCAGCACGGAAGGTGAAAATGGGGTGAAATCTTCTTAACAGGGGCTAATCAAATGTCTTAGAGGGACACTCCTGAAAAACATACAGCTGTCTGTAGCTGAGTTGTTAGTATAACCTAGAACTTGGCTGTAATATGGCCATGGTCATGGGACCCTATTATGTACTGTGATCTCACATCTAAAATCTAAAGATTCTTCTTCCAAAGAATTTTCACTCATGTACAAATTTCCCTCCCTTGAGTAGAAGACTTCATGTAATGTCTAAATATGTGGTATTGTGTAGCAGTGTACAACCCCAATTCGCAAAAAGTTGGAGCACTGTGTAAAATGTAAAGAAACTAAAACATAATGGTTAGGAAATCAACATATTTTATCTCTTATCAACATAAGACACTGATCAAATGGTGGAAGTTAGACATTCTTTAATTTCATTTGAAAAAGTTGCCTCCCGTAGAAATTGATGGCAGCAATGCTTCTCAAAAGCGTTGGATCAGGGTCATGTCCACCACTGTGTAGCATCCCCTCTTCTTTTTACAACAGTCTTTAATTGTCTAGCAAGTAAGAAGACAGATTTCTGGAGTTTTGGATGAGGAGAGATGTCCAATTTTTGTCTGATGTAGAATTCTAGCTGCTCAACAGTCCTGGGTACTTCTTCTTTGCCAGATTTTTCATTTCAAAATGTGCCAAATATTTTCCATTGGTGAAAGGTTTGGAATGCAGGCAAACAGTTCAGCGCCCACTCCTCTTGTGGAGATCATTCTGTTTAGATGGATGCAGTATGTGGTTTAGCATTGTCTTGCTGAAATATGCAAGCTCTTCCCTGAAATAGACATTGTCTGGAACGGAGCATATGTTGTTCTAAAACCTCTGTATACTGCTCAGCATTGATAGTGCCTTTTAAGATGTGTAGACTGTCCATGCCATAGGCATTAATGTAATCCCATACCATCAAAGAAGCAGACTTTTGATTACAAGCTCGACAACTCCTCTTGAGTACTCAGGACATGGTGCCCATGGTTTCCATAAAACACAAGGATTAACCACCTGGGGCCCCTATGTTTGTGCTAAATATGCCCAATGGATAAGATAGTCCTGGGTATTCTATGGCTGCAAAGAGTCAACACTTTTGCACTGCTCAGAACCATGTGCTATTATTCAGCAAATCTGCAAGTGATGTTTGCATCTGCGGGAGGTACATCTAGTATTTGGTGACCGCACGCCAGTCCAAAACCAGGACATTTGTGCTGTTTTATCCTCTTTACTTTTCATGTTTAAATGATCAGTCTCTGGGAAGGGATTGACATGGATTGTACCAGCTTCAGGCCTTTGAACCCGCTTCGGTTAAGAACATTATTCTTTTCTATTTAACCGGATATATTCTTGTGTCTTTTTGCTCATTCTTTGACATGACTTCATTAGACAGACTACAGAGGCAGAAGTTCTTTTCTCTCCGGCTCAGCGCTTCATAAAGCACAATGTAAAGAGCCCTTTTCTCTTAGATCAGAAATGCACCTGCAAAGAACATTACAATCTTGAGTTCTGATCTTTTGGGACATTGTTACAGGATCTTTGCCAGAGTCATAGGCTCTGGAAAAGGTCAGTCAAAGTCGATACGGCTACATATACTATTTCTACCTGGATTATGGACCAACTTTGCCATGTTGTAGAATGACAAATTTTGTTAAAAGGTCATTTTGTGCTTTCCATTTAGGTCAGGGTTAAATTTAACCCAAATATCTGCAGTTCACTGTTGTCAAATTGAACTGAATTTGGCAGAATTTGCCGAAAAATTATCCCTAACCCTAACTCTCCCCTAATCTGAACTGTAAACCTAATTTAGGTGAAGGGCTTAATTGGATTCTGGTTGAGAACATTCCAAATCCGAAATCTTCTATCAAGTTTGGCAAGACCACTGATGACCTTAACAGAGACCTATTCAAGCAACACTATCACACAGCAAATCTGTAATGGTGATGTTTTACTATATAGTGTTGCGATTGAGATTTGGGTTGATGTCAAATACAACCCAAAGCCAAGTAATTTGATTTGGGTAGACCGAATTAAATTTTATCAAAAATCATCCCAAAAAATTGAACCTAACCCTACGTTGGGCTAAGGGTCCAGCATTGCTCCAGGCCTCACATCGTTCCCACTCTGATGTCACTTCCAGTTTAAATTGGTTACACCTATGTTTTGGGAACCAAAAGTGATGATAGATGTAATACATGACATCTGATGTCACTTCTGTCTTCTATGACACAGGGTTAACCTACACAAACTGGAAGTGATGTGGTATGATCAGACCAGAAATAGCGCTGTGGTGAAAGCAATGGAAGACCTGAAGCAATGCTGAATGGTTAGTTAACCTCTAAAACACCCTAAAGATCCTAACCCGAGGTCAGGGTTAGAGTTATGGTTATAGCTAGGGATAGGGTTAAAGAAAAAACTGGATTGTTTTACAAATTCAGTCAAAAACCAAACAGGGCTCTATTCAAATAACACTAGAGCAGAATAGCTAGGAAACAAGTATGGAGAATCTTCTGTGAGCTCTAAAGAGAACCTGTCTGCTACTTTATACTGCCTGAATGATGAGCAGCTGCAGGTTACTCAGCCCCAACCATGTAGGTTTTACCATAAAATACCACAGCACTTGGTGAAATTGTCCTGGATACACCGCCACAGTCAGGGGACATGAGTCCGTTGTGCAGCTTTTCACTGCTCCTCATCTACACAGAGGGGCAGCTGTTCATTTAGCTGAGGGGGCGGAGAGACGCCACCCAACGTACTCATCACTTCCATATATGGCTACTTCTCCCTGTACCCGGCCCTACTTAAATGAGTGTTTTACATTGCAGTACCTCGTAGTAAAACCCACTTGGTTGGGATGGGATAATCTGCAGCTATTTGTCATATATGCTGCTTGTCATTCCCTCAGTGTAGAGTAGATGACAGGCTTCCTTTAAGAGGAAAGAACCAACTGTTACCCAATTTTTCTGAAAGCAAGAATGGACAATACTCTTTACCTTTCAATGTGGATACCTTAAAGATGTTGTCTCTTTCCAGCATTTGGCAGCCTTTTATGCTGGTTACCAAGCAGAGTTTGTGATACAGAGGGGCGTGTTTCTTACCCCAATAGGGAGTATCCTCTCTGTCTGCAGACACACCCCCAAAGTGTGCACGTGATGATTCATTCTGTGTGAGCTTGGGGAAGGGAGAGGTTCTCAGCTGTCACTGGAATCGTTGGAATTGTGTATCTAAATTTCTCTCTACATACCTTGTAACTAAAATGGGACTCTAATTTTGAATCTCTCTCTCTCTCGTTAGGAGGGTGCAAATGGCAGCAGAGGGCGAAGGAGTACTATAGTATACCTATACACATATTAGCATCCAGTTGACCATAAACAATAATCCATAGACTCCAAAATGGTGGCTGACCTTGGGTAGACTACAATTTCCCAACACCTGTGACTGTATAATGTGCAGTTCTGGAGCAGGTTCAGATTGGCCCACCAGGGTATAGGGGAAACTCCCGGTGTGCCCCTGAACATGGTAGACCTGGAGTTGTATTTTTAACAGAATATACATCCTCAGAAAAGGCAAAAAAGGCATTGAAAGATGGGCAAATAGTAAGAGGCAGAGTATAGGAGACATGTATAGTCGTTTACAGTAGCTGTACAATGGGTCCCCAAAATAAACTCCACCGTGGACCCAGAAACAGCTCAACTGTTGGGCCCCTAGAGTCAACTCCACCTGTGGGCCCCAGTCCGACACTGCTCTGGAGCACAAACCAGTCCTCTAGTGAACGAAATGTACTGCATATTAGAAGAAAATGTGCCATTTTGTGATTTCGAAGAAGGCAGCTAATGTTCTGTGTTATTTGTTGGTCGTAATCACATTTCCTGCACCTTTCCCCCATTCCTCCTGCTTTCTTTTAGTAAGACAGGTTGTTCTGAAAACCAATTTGTTCCTGGGAATCGTCTGCGGCAGCATAAGGCTTCGTTCTCAGCATTTGTTAGGATGTAAGGAGAGCAGGATGCTCCTAAGATTAAAGCAACATTTAACACCATTTGTTGCTTTGGATCAAAGCCGTGCCTTCTCCTTCTGCTTTGAATGGAACACTTAACAGTATGCATATATCTGATCAATAGGATAGCGGCAAATTATCTCTTTTCTTTTATCCGACATAATGGCTGAGTAAAGTGGACGTGCCGGCACGGGGAAGCCGTCATCTATTTCTCAATCAATCTAGTCGTGCTTTCTTGCCTATTAGAAATGAATGCATCGATAATTATCACTTGGAAGGAAAGGGTTAAATCCTTCAGATCTTCCGGTGTCTGTGAATGTATCCGTGCTTTTTGTTCTTTTAGTTTTAGTCTAAGTCCTTTCTGCGGCGGTCATTTGGCCTCCAAGACGCTTCTTTTCAGGTTTTTTTTTATCTCCATCTATTGAGATCCATAATTGATGCAGCCATATACAGGCTTGTTTTTTAACAGATTTGTTTACAACACCCTGTTGGATTGTATATGACAGACTGACAAACATATTTTAGGTTTTTATGAGGGTAATTGATAAAACAAAACAAAAAAATTAGCAAAATTTCGTAATTCCATTTGACAGCATTCACACATTAAGGGGGTGTTTTCATCTCACACTTTGATGGTATATCGATAAAATATGCCAACAAAGCATGATAGGTGCAGAACCCACCTCTGGGATCCAAGCCTATCTCTAGACCAGGCCTAAAAAGTATCAGGGTGCTTGCACATGACCCTCCATTCTGTTCTATGGGAATTCTGAATACATCCGAATACAAATCTCTCCTGTACTGGGAACTCCCATAGAACAGAATGGAGAACACAGCGCTCCCCTGTACTGGGAACTCCCATAGAACAGAATGGAGAACACAGAGCTCCCCTGTACTGGGAACTCCCATAGAACAGAATGGAGAACACAGTGCTCCCCTGTACTGGGAACTCCCATAGAGCAGAATAGAGAAAACAGCGCTTCCCTGTACTCGGAACTCCCATCGACCAGACTAGAGAACACAGCGCTTCCCGGTACTGGGAACTCCCATAGAACAGAATGAAGAACACAGCGCTCCTCTGTACTGGGAACTCCCATAGAACAGAATGGAGAACACAACGCTTCCTTGTACTGGGAACTCCCATAGAGCAGAATAGAGAAAACAGCGCTCCCCTGTACTGGCAACTCCCATATACAGAATGGAGAACACAGCACTCCCCTGTACTGGAAACTCCCATAGAACGGAATGGAGAACACAGCGCTACCGTGTACTGGGAACTCCCATAGAACAGAATGGAGAAAACAGCGCTCCCTGTTCTGGGAACTCCATACACTGAATGGAGAACACAGCCTCCTTTGTACTGGGATCTCCCATATAAAAGTATTGAAAGAACACAGGGCTCCCCTGTACTGGGACCTCCCATAGAACAGAATGGAGAACACAGCGCTCCCCTGTACTGGAAACTCCCATAGAACAAAAATGAGAGAACACAGTGCTCCCTGAAACGGGGAACTCCCATAGATCAGAATGGAGAACACAGCGCTCCCCTGTACTGGGAACTCCCATAGATCAGAATGAAGAATACAGCGTTCCCCTGTACTGGGAACTCCATAATCAGAAGGGAAACACAGCGCTCCCCTGAAACTGGAACCCCATAGAACAATGAGAGAACACAGCGCTCCCCTTACTGGAACTCCCATAGACAAATGGAGAACACAGCGCTCCCCTGTACTGGGAACTCCCATAGATCAGAATGGAGAGTCATGAGCAAGAGTGACTGACTGTTTTGTATGGAGGCTTTCAGGGGCCTGTTCTAGATATGTTTGGGTACCAGAGGAGGGACATGCACCTATTGCACTTTGATGGAGTGTCCTTTCAATTTGCCATCACAGTGTGAGATGGGAATACCCCGATAACTATATTTTGTAGGTCAGTCCAACTATGGAAGTACCAGTCTTATGCATTATATTTTTAGGCTGCACTACTTACTTTTGTGTCACTGTATTCTGAGAACCATTTTTCCATTGACATCAACATGAGAGGGCCGAATACAAATAGGTATATTAGGATGGCAGGAACCCAGGGCATTAATTAGGCTCAAGGCTGCCATTTCAACCCAGAAGCCCACTAGAAATTGTGCTGAAAGAAAGAGTGATGGTGTGATGTCGCAGTCACTCATCATGTACAGGAGACTCCCAATAAAAGGGAAGCCCTCTAAGGCTCCCAGAAGCGACCCCCAGTATCCCAGGTGTTGTATATCCATGATGCTCAGAAGGTGTGAGAAAGCTCTGCCCACACCATTTGCAGTGGGCGCTGGCTATATTCTATAGCTGGGCTCCAGATACAACAGCCTGAATTGGCACTAGCATCTAGATGCTCCAGATGGCACGGTCAATAACAGCTGCAGCATATAGGTGGTTGACAGAGGTAGGGGTTCTTTCTGTCACTTGTCGGCACCACCTCAAGACAATTTTGAGGTACCAATGTTTGCCATGACAACATTAGGCCAATGATGGACTCTAGGTCTACTATGTACAGAAGCCTATTAGGTTCTGCCAAATAAAGATGCCTGTCACAGACATAATACATAGCAATAGAGTGATCTACACCAGTGCTCCCCAACTCCGGTCCTCAAGGCCACCAACAGGTCATGTTTTCAGGATCTCCCACAAAATGCACTGACAATAACTAAATCACCTGTACAATGCTCAGGAAAGCCAGAAAACATGACCTGTTGGTGGGCCCTGAGGACTGGAGTTGGGGAGCCCTGATCTACACTATAGCAATGTAGAGCTGTGAGCTACATAGCTGCATAGCTAGTATGATTGAAAAGACATATGTCCATCAAATTAATCAAGTACGGGGAAAAATGTTGATGAAGGGAGGGAGATAGGGAGTTTTTTAAAGTTAGCTTGGTTCCCATAAGGCAAGAACCAATCTGTCCTAAAGGAAGATTTCATTCCTGATCCCAATTCAGATGGATCCAGATATTTTATATAGCTACATAATTTTTAATATTTTTTAGTAGTAAGCGGTTACCTAAGCCTTTCTTGAAACCCTTATCTGTTTCTGCTGTGACCAGCTCCTCAAGCAGGCTATCCCATAGATTCACAGTTCTCATGGTGAAGTTATAAAAAAAAGATCACATAGTCTAGTGCTATTGTGGCCAAATACAAACGAAAAAAAAAAAAATTAAAAAGTTTGACCATATAAAAAAACAAAAAAAAACAGGCCATACTTATAGCTGGGCCATAAACTGAGCACAGTAGGAGGCAACACAGGCCCCTGTGCTACTTGGGAAAGGTGAAACAGGTGCTGGTAACTAATGAGTACCTCACACACCCATTCGCTAGGAAAGCAGCTGAATGACAAAAACTATGCACTAAATAGGTACCAATTCACATCAGTATGCAAAGAAGCCACAGTGTAATACATAGGGAAACTGTACAAATGCAGAAATACCAATAAAGCAAAGTAATTTCACCCCTTCTATGTATGAGGGGGGCGGTTACTGGCATTATAATTGTATATAAAATAAAACGATACAGAGGTTTCCACCACTTAGACAAAAACTTGTGACACACCATGCTGGCTTGCAGCCTCTACCACTCAATTAGGTGGGCTGCCCAGCACCTTCCAGGTGTCTAACACAAGGTACTAACTCCCTCTGCTCCGCAGTATTTTAGGGCACAAAATAACTTAATAGAAAAATATGAAATATGAGGTATTAGTTGATACAGTGGCCACTATATGCAAGCTCACAAACCCGTCAATGCTCCTAATTTTTTGGGTCCCTACACTAACAATTTATAAAAAAAATCCAAAAATGGGAATTACTGAATAAGACCAGGCCATACCTACAGCACAGAGGTTGGACCATAAACTGAACACAGTAGGAAGCAACACAGGCCCCTGTGCTACTTGTGACACAGTTGCAGGTAATTAAAGCGCACCTGTAGGTTTGACCTTGTCTAAAGCTGCATTAAAACATTTTGTTGGGTGTCAAAACAGTCTGCTGACAGACACACTCCTGATGGTTCAGCTATGATAAACTCAAGCAGTATTAGAATGAGGTCTTGGAGTCCACCAGTGAAATTGATTCTTGGGGCCCACCAGAGGAGTTGGTTCTTGAGGCCCATAAAAATCAATGTTTTTTTTAAAAAAAAAAAAAAAAAAAAATCGGATTTTTTTTATTTAAATCGGATTTTTTTCAAATAAACTGCTTTTTGCGAAAAAATTTTACCATCCAAAGGTTCTTCCATCAGGAGACAAAGCTGAGTTGTTATAAACTCAGTAGAATAAAGGCTGTATAAGTGTAACATTCACAAGCCATGCTCTTCCAGAGGTTTTCTGTAGGATTATGGCAGTTTCTCTCCTATATTATCCAAGACGCTCGCATATACATACGCAGTTTCTCAAAAACTGAATTTGGACTCGCCGAGGTCCCAGCCTCTTCTTCACATCAAAAATGTTTAACAACATGAACATAGTATGAGAAAAAGACCTTATCCTATTGTTTTCTGCAAACCTATGAATACAGAATCAACCCCTTCATTGCCAAGTCCAAGAAGTTAGACAATATGTTTCTGTTTGTTTGGAGTGTAATAGATCTCACAACACAAGAAGAATGTGAATATAAGTGTGAGAGGAGGAAGGGCAAGCAGACAAGAAAATGAAAGTGAAACTTTGAGCACAATACTGCAGCATAGCCACAGACAGATAAGTCTGGATCCGTTGTGTGTACGATCTGAGGTTTATTACATCTTTCCTTATAATGGCAGCAGGCCGTAAAAGAGACCCATTTGGGAATATTTTAATGAAGCTCCTTCGCCTATCGGTAAGGCAGGCAAGCGTGCAAAATGCAAACGATGCAACAAAGAGATGCAAGGCCTGGGGCGCGAATGAGGCAACATCATTGAGAAGTGCGGTGATGAAGAGACCAAAGAAACACTTCTGAACAGCGGATCTTCAGGGAGTTGGTAAACATTTTTTATTGAATCCTATTCTAAAACGAACTGTCATGTGTGAGAAAAATTAATATTTCTTCTATTATACTGCATGTTACAGGCATGTGGTTGCAGTTATGATGACGAAAAAACCAATATTCCTTTTGGGCAGTGATGTGTTGTGTACAATAACAGAGATTGTATAAACATAAATAACATTTGTTTAGGGGAATTCATGGATTCTGGAAACTATCCACCAGCCATGATCACCATTCAATCCTGTTCTACAGTTTCAGAGTTAACCATCCAGGATAGTGCTTCATTAGCAGCAGCATCATCACATCAGACACCCAACAGCCACATATCACCATCACCCAAAAGGAGAGAAAAAACCTTTACCTCCTGGAACCACCATGAGATAGGTTTTTTGTGATAAGAACTAGCAGATTAAAAAAGATTTGATTGATGAAAAAATTGCCCCATTTAATTTATGCAAACGAACCCCCCACCCGCAAACCTCTTCTTCCCGTCAGACTGAGAACCAACATTTTCATTAATATGGTACAGTCACTGTAGACCAGGATACAGTCCACCCAACAGAGCTGATGTTGCAGGGAAAACAGCATGGATCAAGTGTATGACAGAGAAATGGAGCATGTGCAAAAGCACTGGAGGTTAAAATTGTTAACCAAAGTATTGATGGGTGGAGTAATGTCCACAAGATCCAATTAGTATGTCTGTATAACAGAAGAAGGTAAAGTCTTCCCTTGCACAAACTAACTGATTACTCAAAATGCGCACACATCAAGAATACTAACAAGAAGTGGCAGTATAAAGCTATAACGACGTGAAACAAAAATTCAAATGGTCTAGTACGCAGCTTGGTCCCTGACCAATGTTGCAAACGAGATCCAAGATGAGAAGAGATTTAGAAGAGCAGGAGGGAATACAAGCTGCTAATAACATATGGTTTGCAGTTGCTCATTGCTGCACCTCTAGCCAAGTTTTAAGTGTTCCAGAAATAAAGGCTAATGGTTGTTAGAAATGCTAAATACTTCCGTAAATAATCTTTTTGCTGCAGCAGCTTGAAAAGGATGGTTGGAACCAAGCTAACGCTCCCCAAGATGATAGATGGAACTCTGGTGGTGGACCTGTTTTGAGCAGTATAATCAAAAACTTGGCCTATACTGATACACATTGTGAAGAAAATCCGAGATCAAAATAGATGGCCTGTCACGCCAAAATCCTCAACATTGGGCCTTTAAGAGAAATGTGAACATATTCTGACTTCCTGAAACCCATCTCCAAGCTTTAAACAAAATACAGAAAATAGCCAGTTTTATGCGGATGCTGTTGATATTTGGAGGACTGAGTTGAACACTTAAAAACAGAAATACTCCTGGACAGAATTAAATTACAAGCAGCAAACAAACAATTGGGGACAAGCACTGACTCCAGCTCCTTTTTTGGCAAATATTGGTCAATAACCAATATCAGGTCAAAACCTAAGTGCTGAGGAAGTAGTAGTTAGCTAAGACATGGGGTATCCAGCACTCATCCATCTTTAATTGCCAACTATAATAAACTTCAGACTAAGGTGGGAGACCATTCAATAATCTATGTTTGCTGAAGATATTTTTAAGGAAGGTCACACAGTAAACTGGTGGAAGTCACTTAAGCGTTGGATTTAGAGACTGTTCAAGTAATGATTTCACTTTTTAACAGCAGTAGCTTCCTTCGTGCAGGCGTTGAAAGAATATTCTCTCTTGGACTCATTCCATTCTAAATTGAGAAATCGGTTGGGACCCAAATAAAGTCAGAAAGCTTGTTTTTCCTTTTCCAGATTATGAATAGAACAAAGAAGAAGATATGAGGAAGAAGACGACGACAAGTGAGCTACAGAGTACGGCAGGGACAGATAGTATTTAAGTTTTATCATGTGTCGGCTGTCTACAGTCTATGTTTCTTAAAATATAATTAATTTTGTTTATGCCAAATTAGTTTAACAAATCAAGGATGTTTGATTAATCAAATAACTTATGCTGAATGTTTTATTGTTTCAGTTGAATAAATCTATTTAAATTGTTATAAGGTCAGGTATTATTATTCTCCTTCCTAACTACAACAGAACTGTGGTGTCCAAAATATGAATGATAAACCCATTAAACTGGGAGAAAAAAGTGATATTAAAAGTGATTCTAAAAATCTTCATCTACTTGCATGTTAAAATAGCAAGAACTAGTTTAAGTAGAAACTTTGATTTAAATTACTGATATAAATCAAGCCTTACTGACTAGTGATTTAAATCGTGATTTAAATCAGTTAGATTTAAATCAAATCCACCCTGCCCACCAGTGAAGTTGTTTTTTGGGACCCACCAGTAGAGTTGATTCTTGGGGCCCACCAGTGAAGTTGAATAGAGATGATTCCTGTGGCCCACCCATGAAGTTGATTCTTGGGGCTCATCAGTGGAGTTGGTTCTTGAGGCTCACCTTACAGCTACTATACATGACTTCATATACTGCTCATGCCTCTAGCTGCTCTTTTGCTACTTTTCTTTCTAAAAAAAAAGCCCCGGGTTGTCTTCCCAGGACCCCATAGTGGTTTCCCTTATCCAGCCAATATAGCCCGGCCAGAGGAAAAGTTTGCGAGGTACACCTAAAAGAGAAAAGAGAACCAATTTAATGGTAGGTTTACATGAAGCAAATCTGCTGCACATTTGTTTGCTAATTTATCATAAATCTACAGATAAGTTAACAGACAAAAAAAATCTAAATAAACCATTGGGGGCCCCAAAATCAACCCCTTTGGGGGGTTCCAAGAACAACCCGCATTGGGGCCCCCAGGAAAAAATTTTATTGGTGGGCCCAAGAATTAACCCCTTGGTGGGCCCAAGAATAAAAACCCCATTGGGGGCCCCCAAAGAATCATCTAATTGTTTTCCCAAGAACCCAAACCACACTGGTGGGTCCAAGAATAACCCCATGGGGGGCCCCAAAAATTTAACTCCATTTTGGTGGCCCAAGAATCAACCCCTTTTGGGGGGCCGGGGGAATAAACTCTTTGGGTGGACCCCAAATAACAACTCCATTGATGGGCCCCAAGAATCATCTATGGGGGCCACGAGAAAAACCCCACTAGGGGGGCCCCGGGGAATCATCCCAGGTGGGCCCCGGAGAAAAACTCCATATGGGCCCTGAATCAACTCTACGGGTGGGGCTCCAAGAAACGCTCCACTAATGGGGCCCATACACCCCAGTCTGACACTACATGACAGCTCTGAATACAGCTGAGCGAGTGTGCTCGGTAGCATTTAAAATTCCCATGAAAATAAATGGAGAACGCCACGTATGTGCATCCCCCACCACCTACTGCTTATGTGATTTGATGTGGATTTCTGCAACAGCAACCTCAAAAAAATTTAAAAAATTCTGAAGACTTTCCGCTCCATCTGAGCATAACCCTAAATCTAATTTGGAGAAGAAACCTACTGTTGCTCAAAATCAGCCCCGATTTAGATGTGATTAGATAAGAAAACATATTGTAACTCAAAATTTAGCCCAATTTTTGGGGTTTAATTTAGAAAAAAAATTTACATATAATCACATTAGCACGCCTAATGTTTTTTAGAAAAAAAAAAAAAAACTATAATTAAAATAACATGATTTAGATGTGATTAGAGAATAAGTCACACAATACATAAAATAAATGCAGCTTTAGATGTAATTAGAGGAAAAAAAAAATTATATTCCAGAATCAGCTTTACATGGGATTCAAAATTTTTAAAAAAAATATAACTCTAAATCGGGGAAGCTTAAAAAAATGTTAATGAAATACAGTACAATGTGTATCAACATGCTGTCATGTTTACGAAGGAATCCCTGAAAACAATCGCACGGCCTTCCAGGGTTAGAGAAAAAACACCTATACCTCCAGACAGCTAAGCGCAGATGGGTTTAAGAAGAAAAAATATTTTTAAATGCAAATCAGCTCAGCTTAGAAAAAAATAGCAAATTGTTACTCAAAATAATGAATAAGGGATAAGAAAACCTTTGATCGGCTGCACAAAAATCTGATTCCCCCTTACCCCAAAAAAATCAATTCTTACCGGCAGGGTAAAAAACCGTGGAAATTTTGTTTGTAGAAACCCCCTGGTATTTTACAATCTTTTTTACTGCTTTTTTTGTGCAGATTTTTTCAGTGGTTTTTGGGGGCTCCATGAACAGTTTCTATAATTCGCCCTTTTTTTGATCGTTTTAGGTGTTTTTGATCGGGTTTCAGATTCCAAATCCAAAACCCCGAAAAAACCGAGTCATGTAGCTAATTAGGACTTTCTATTACAGTCTATGGGGGTGATTTAAAGTGTGATTTTCGGATTCTAAATATTGAATCCGCATAAAAACCAACTGTAAACCAGTCCTGTGAAAGATCCCGCCTTCAGCTGATTTTAATGTAAAGGCCGTAGACCCCTTTTAAACCTAACATCTTTTTTCCCCAAAAGGGACTTCTTCGGCTTCCCCACATTTCTGGAAATCACTGCCCCCACATCAGACTTCCACCTTCCAAGAAAAAGGCACATTGGGGAAAAAGGGGGTTGGTTTTGTTTTTTGCCCGACTTTGTTTTTTTTCCCTTTCCCCTTTATTTTTTAGGTTAAAGTTTTAAAAATTTTTTTGTAAGGGGTATCCTAACAAAAAGGAAAATTTTTTAAAATTAAATCCATTAAAGTTTTTTTATATGTTAAATATGTTTTGCGTATGCCTCCTTTGGATTGTTTGGGACTGATTGATACATGGTTGCTGGCCCGTAAATTCTCCTCCCCCCTTCTCAGGTTAAAAATTAAACCCTAAAAAACCCATTTCTTCGGGATTCCCTTTGAAAACCAACTAAAAACCCTGCGGGTCCCCAGTATACCCCACAAAATGTCGGGCCCCTAAATTTCTGTTTTTCTCTCCCCCTTTTTGATTTTTAAGTCATTGGGCAGGGTCCTTTTCTCCCTTTTTCCCGTTTTTTAAGTAAATTCATCGTTATCTTTGTACTTGTTTAAACATATGTTATGTATGAAACCCCCTGGAATTTAAGGGGCCTTTGGAATCAATGGTGTTTTAAACCCCCTTAACGACCGCGCCCCGGGTTTTTTGACGGGGGGCCGGTGCGGGTCGTTCGTTTTCCCAAGCGAGTTTTTTGTCGTCGCTGCAGCCCATGGGGTTTGCGGCGCCCGGTTTGCCCCCCAGCTGCGCGGGGAAATCGGGGTAAAATACAAAGCCCGACCCCAGAGTGTCAGGCAGGCTTGGGGGGGAACCCGGGGGGGAAAAAAACCTTTTCCCAACCCGATGCTTTAACCCTTTGTTGCGGCGGTGCTTTTTCCGCACCCCGCAACCCAAGGGGATCCCCTGCTCTGCGGGTGATGGGAAAACCCCCGGTGACCCCCCAGACCCCGGGGGAAACCGGCGGCCAGTCAGCTCGGGGGAAACCTTTAGGTTGGCCCCGGTTGTTTGTGTTTTGAAGCCAGTGATTAGGACCCCTTGTGTGTTTGTCCTAATCCTGCTTGTGTCAAGGGACACAAAATTAGCATGTATTGGCATATTTTGAATTTGTTTAATCCCATTACTAAGTGAAAAAAAATTTTTTAAAAAATTTTTAAATAGTTCTCCCTTTTTGGGGTCAAAAAAAAAGTACAAAAAAAACTTTAAAAAGTGTAAAAAAAAAGAAAAAAAAAAAATAAAATAATAAAAAAAAAATTAAATATTTAATAAAAAAAAATTGTACATAAAATTTCACGCACAAAAAAAAACCCACACATTTTTTGGTTTCCCACGGCCCTAATTTAAAATGTTTGAATTTTAAACTAAAAAAGTTATTTAAATGTGAATGTTTTAAAGGTGTAAAAAAAAAAATAAAAAAAAAAAAACCCAAAAAATTTTTTTGGAAAAAAAAAAAAAAAAAAAAATACTCAAATTTTTTTTAAATGTACTTAAATATTCCTTTTAAAGTACAAAATGGGCTTGAATTTAAAAGAGGGCCTATTCCCAAAGCGTTTATTGAAAAAAAAAAAAAGTTACAAACCCGTTTAAAAAGAAAAGGAAAGGCCCAAAAATAAAAAAATGTTTGGTCATTAAATTTCTTTTTTAGGCGTTGGCTTAAGGGGTTAAAAAGAAAAAAATAATAAAAACCCTTTACCGACACTGGACGTATGAGTATGTGAAGGGGTCTGCTAATTGCAGCTAACACTCAGTGGTTACAGTGCGGGATGGAGCCGCCACCATCCCCATGCTGTTTAACTCCTTAGACACTGAAGCAAAGATGGCCGCGGCATCTAAATCAATGAGAAACGGTGATGTGCACCGTTCTTCACTGCGAGCGGGGCACCCACGGCAAAATCGCGGGTTCCTGATCGGTTAACATGGCAGCTGGAAGCCTTGTGAAGGCTTCCATCATTGATATGTTTTCTTTTTATCCACTTCTGGCCCCAAGTGGGGAAACAGCCATGTTTGTACATCCTAATGTATTGTATATACATGGTGAAGCGCCCTAGGGGGACACAAAATTAAAGTAAAAAAAAAATAAATAAATAATTTGGTTAAGCAAACTTCAAATGCACTTGAACACATTTTTTGTTCTGCGATAGAGTCTTGCGTGGTGAATGTGCATACAGGCCGTGGAGGGTGAGAGCATAACTTATTCTTTTCTTTGAAACAATTGTTCCTTCTAATTCTGTAGCTCTCCACAGCTGGTCCTTGTCTCTTGGACAACTCTTCTGATAATCCATTTCACTTCTCTGCCTGAAATCTTGCAAGGAGCACCTGGTCGTGGCCGGGTTATGGTGAAATTATGTTCTTTCCACTTCCGGATCATGGCCCCACAGTGCTCACTGGAGCCTTCAATAACTTAGAAATTCATCTGTAACCAATGCCATCAGTATGTTTTGCAACAATAAGATTGTGAAGGTCTTGAGACAGCTCACTGGTTGAACCAGCAGATATTACTTTTCACTAAGTGGCAGGTTTGCTTTCCAATTACTGATAGATTTCAGCTGGTGTCTTGACTTTCCAAGGTTTTTTTGCAACCCTATTTCTTTATGTGTTCAATACTTACCTATTTAATTTCTCATTATTATATATAACTTAATTAATGGACATCTATAGTTTGATTTCTTTGCCTGTGTGGATTGGATGGATTGTTAAAAAGAAAAGCTCTGTGTGAAAATACCCTTTCTGTCGTACCTTATGGTCAGAGAACTGCGCTGTGGCCTGAAGAGGCATGCTCATGACACTCTAAGGCTATGTTCACACGGCTTAATTGCGGGATGTATTTCGGCTGCTGTGTGTATGGGGGCGGGGCGGGGGGGCCGGCAGCCAGCCGGCCCCATAGACATTCATTATGCTCAGCGCGTATACGCCGGGAATAATTGACATGTCACTTCTCTCCCCGCTTGGCGTATTGTCCGAGTGGGGAGAGGAGGCGTAATCCATTGTTCTCTATGAGAACTGTGCATTACCGTAATGACTGGGACGTATCTCGCCCCGTATTTCACGCAGTAACGAGATATGTCCCATTTTAAGCTGTGTGAACATAGCCTAAGGGTCCATTTACACGGCAAAGACCAAATACCGGTCGGGAAACTGCTATATGGTGTTTTTTTGGCACGAAGGTGGACGGCTTCTGTCTGTGGTTTGTGGATCCGCTGTCCCCCTTCGCACTGACATGTTCCGCCTGAAAACCGGTGGTGTAAAAAAACCGTCCGTCAGAAAATCCGTGCAGTGGGAGCTGCTGCAAGGATTTTCTTTTAAGGTCAGCGTAAAAGGTTGACAGCTGGTTTGTAGATGGCTTTCAAATCTGTAAGGCTGCTTTGACATGGTGCGCTTTTGGTGCGTTTTTGATGCGTTTTTCAATGCGTTTTTTGTGCAGGAAAGCACAGCAATTAATGCTGTACATTGCTGCACAAAAATCGCGGTAATTACCGCGATTTTAGCGCGATTTTTGTGCAGCAATGTACAGCATTAATTGATGTGCCTTCCTGCACAAAAAACGCATTGAAAAAACGCACCGTGTGAAAGCACCCTAAATCTGATGCAAAACCTGTGCCATGAGGACAAGCCCTAACTCCAAATCAGCACAGCTTTAGCGGTGATTAGAGAATAAATCACATCATGATGCAAAACCAGCAAAGAGAGCGAATCATAGTATAACACAAAATCAACAGAAGATAAGTAAAGTTAATCATTTGCAAACATTTCCCATTGATGATTCACAAGTAGATTCCTCCTTTAAACCCATGGACACCGCACATAAAAGCTTTGCCATAGACTAAAGAGTAAAGCCACATCCTTATTGTGCTCTCTAATCATTGAAAAAACCTGCCTCACTTCTTCTTTTAATGAAACACTGCTCATTTAATTGACTGTGGGATCTTCTCCTCCAGGTTCTCGGCTTTAGGTGTTGCTAATACTTAATTAGTAGCTCACATGTGGGAGTATTTCCAAGCTCTCCCACATCTAAGAAATGTAATTACTGGTTGTGTTCAAATGTTAAAAGGCCAAGCTCCTTGCGCGCTCCTCGCCCGCCTCGTCCGGCTCTTCTGAAGGAAGGAGTCAGATAACATCAGAAATAAAGTATCTTTTTGATATTGAATTAACGGGCTTGGAATGAAACAAGCCAAATCCACTTACGAGATACAGACCATACACTGGGATAGCGTACAAATAGATGAAATGCAAACAAATATTGCCATCTGCTCGAGGACCTGACTAATTACTATCATTTCTGACTAATGTTTAACCCCTTTAATAGAAAGGTCGACCATGTATCTACACTAATCAGCGGCGTGAGGAGTGTGAAGTGATTCTGCGTGCTTAACTGGTAATTTAGTGACCATGTGTATATATACCAGGTGTTCTACAGAAGTAACCTACAAGAGAATCACCAGCTAGGGCCAGAGATTAAGCTTATATACAATAGAATTGTTCACTGTCTTAAAGGGGTTGTCTCACCAGACTGTTTCACTGACAGCTTCAGGCTCACACTGCCTGTTCACGCTGTGGGTGGTTCTACAACTTTAGGCTTCTACTTTATGTTCATGTTGTTGGTGATTCTGCAACTTTCGGGTATCACTACCTGTTCAGGATGTGGGTGGTTCTACAACTTTAGGCTTCTACTTTATGTTCATGTTGTTGGTGATTCTGCAGCTTTCGGCTATCACTATCTGTTCAGGCTGTAAGCAGTTCTACAGCTTCAGACTCCCACTACCTGTTCAAGCTCTGAGCGATTCTACAGCTGCAGGCTCCTACATTCCGTTCAGGCTGTGAGTGGCTCTAAAGCTTCAGGCTCTCATTTCCTGTTCAGGCTGTGGGTAGTTCTACAGATTCAGACTTCCACTTCCTAGTCAGGCTGTGGGTGGTTCTACAGCTTCAGGCTTCTACTTTCAGTTCAAGTATTGGGCAGTTTTACAGCTTCAGGCTCCTATCTTCTTTTCAGGCAGTGGGCGGCTCTACAGTTTCAGGCTCTCATTTCCTGTTCAGGCTGTGGACAGTTCTACAGTTTCAGACTCTTACATCCTATTCGGGCTGTGAATGGTTCTACAGCTTAAGGCTCCCACTTCCGGCTCAGGATGTGGGTGGTTCTACAGCTTCAGGTTCCCACTACCTGTTCAAGCTGTGGGCAGTTCTACAGCTTCAGGCTCTCATTTCCTGTTCAGGCTGTACTCTATATCAGCAGCACTATACCAGCACTAAACAAAAATCAAAGGGAGCATAGGAATCATTGGAAAAGCATTTCTGCTACTTTGAGTACATGAAAAATCAGAGGCTCTCAGTGCACATTTTTGATCAAAACTGTGCCAACTCCAAGGTGACGTCAATACAAGTGGGAACCTACGCTATGTATTACCTCTCTTGGTGCCTGTTCAGACCTCAACATTTCAGGGAGAGTAGATTCCAGCTACAAGATTTTTTTTTTTTTTTAAGCTATGTAAACTTGTCCTTACCTCCTCCTCTATTGGGGTAAATGTCTTAATAAAATAAATTATTAATAATAATAATAATAATAATAATAACACAATCTTTGGTAATTAATACAGATAAAACTAATTCAGAGACATAGGAACAAACAGAGCTCGCCAACCACAGGACAGTACGGAATCGGGAGCTCTTGTGAAATGGAAAATAAATTTGCCAAGTATAGAGAGCTACGGTAGATAATAATAATAATATAGAGAATCAATTAGCCAAGTCTAAAAATGTGGAGAATTCTTTAAGAAACAGTAAGGAAGATGAATCCCTTTGAAACAAGAACATCGTGGCTTCGGGAATAACCGGTTCCTGAAGAGAACGCAGAACCCCATGGGTTATGGTTTTGAAAAAGAGATACAAGATATCTTGGCAGGCAGAACCAGGTCCCAGCAGAGAAATAATATGAAAGAGATGGGTGATATAAACACATTTAACCCAGAAATCTGCACCCGGCCTCTTTTCATACACTCCGAGCAGATTTAGGAGATGTTTTCTTTTAGCTGAAGCTCAGCATGCGATACTGAAAGAAAGGAAAAATGTTATAAAAAAAAAAAAGAAACCCAATTATTAAAACTGCAAATTTAGACAAAAGGCTGCTACTAACAAAGACTGTTGGAGAAAGTTCACACGACCTCAGTATTCTGCAGGCTGATATGATTCAAGTGATACCAAAGGTGGAGGGTTTTTCTTTGATTTTAGTACTTTTGAAAAGATACAAACATTTGCAATTTCTTAAATTTGCTCTATTTTCTGCGACCAATAACTTTTTTGCTCTTCCACCTATGGACCTGAGTGGTGGTGCACTGCTTGCGGGCTGAAGTCTACTTTTTATTGGTAATATTTTGGGATAGATTAAACTTTTTTATCACTTTTTATTAAATTTTTTAGGGGATGTAAAATGACCAAAAAATATGCAATTTTGGTGTCTGGAATTTTTGTTCTTTTACAGTGTTCAGAGTACCGGATAAATGAGGCCATATTTCAATAGATCGGACTATGGATGCAGCAATAGCAATTATGTGTAATTTTTTTAAAAAATTGTGTGTAAAATTGCAAAAAGAGGGCAATTTAAACTTTTAATATTTTGTATTAAATTTTATACTTCCAAATTTTTTTACTTTAGTTTTGGGTTTCCCCTAGGGACGTGCCCACGTGTGGCTTAAACGGGGTCCCCCCCCTTTTGCATTTATAAAAGGGGGTGTTCAAAGATTCACCTATTACTTCCTGTTGGGGGGCAGGAAGTAAAAGAAAGTAAAACTTGGCAGATATGGAAGAATTCACTTGGCTTCCAGCTGCCATAGAAACCGTTCGGCTACCCATATTCTCAGTCGGGAGTGTGCAGCACAATTTCTTATTCGTTTCTATGCCACAGTTGCGATTTCCATAGCATCTGAAGGGTTAAAAAGCAGGGAATGGGCCATCATTCCCGTGTTAGCATGGTCTCGCTGCAGCGGGGCAGCTGACACCAGCCATCTATGTAGCTGACTTACTAAGTAAGTCTACATAGGACCTTACTGACACTAGGACGTACCAGTACGTAAGAGGTTAATATTACACACTAGGACTGGTATGGTGCCTTTTAGTTGCCTTTTAGGCTTAATATTCTCAGCAGGTAGTTATTTTACTTTGCCTTGATTTAAAACACTGAATTCATGTTTTATTTCTTTTTTGGTTTTCGTACGGGGAACTTTAAAGGGGTGCCCCCCGACTGGTCACTTAGATGAAGGTTTATGGGTTTACAAGACCCCGGGACTCCCCATGGGGCAAACCGGGCATTTGCCCCGGGGCCGCGGGGGGCCGGGCCGCACGTCGGCTCGGGCGCCCGCCGGGGGGGGCCGGTTTTCCCCCTCCGGGCGGGCCCCGATGCCGCCCCGCACGACAGGGGGCCGAAAACAGTCGCATATGCGAGGGACCCTGTGCCGGGGGGCCAAAGGGCCCCCCCTCCCACCACGGTGCACGGCCGGGCACCGACCCCCTGCAGCCATCACGGCCCGCCGCCTGCATGTGGGTGCAAGCAGGGCCGGGGGAACAGAGGGTTTTCTGATCCCGTTGTTCAGCTCCCCGGAGGCCGCGGGCAAGCGGCGATTTTAATGACGTCATCGCATGCCCGCTCCCCGGCCCGCGTCTGCGCAGCGGCCGCTCCGGGCGAAGACAGAAGAGGAGGGGAAAAAAATCAGGGAAAATATGGTTTTTTTTATTTTAAACTACTACCCTGCCTACTATATCTGCCCCACCTACCTATATACTGCCCTGCCTGCCTGGCTAATAATGCCCTGCCTACCTATATACGCCCTGCCTGCCCTATCTGCCCCGCCTGCCTTATATACTGCCCCGCCTACCCTTTTAAAAGCCCTGCCCGCCCATATACGGCCCTGCCTGGGTAATACTGCCCCCGCCAAATTTTCTCCTCCTGGCTAATACTGGCCCGCCCGGCTATTCTGCCCTGTCTACCATATCTGCCCTGCCAACTATATACTGCCCCACCCATATACTGCCCTGCCTGCCATTACTGTCCTGTCTACCTATATACTGCCCTGCCTCCTATAACTGGGCCCCGCCCTTCTATATACTGCCCTGTCTACCTATATACTCCCGCCACCCATAAGGGCCCTTTCTCCAATATACTGGCCCTGCTTGCCTATATACTGACCCTGCCTGCCTATATACTGGCCCTGCCTACCTATAAGTGGCCCTGCCTGCTTATATACTGGCCCTGCCTGGCTACATAGTGGCCCTGCCTGCCTATATACTGGCCCTGCTTACCTATAAGTGGCCCTGTCTGCCTATATACTGGTCCTGCCTGGCTATATACTGGCCCTGCCTGCCTACATACTGGCCCTGCCTGCCTATATACTGGCCCTGCCTGCTTACATACTGGCCCTGCCTGCTTACATTCTGGCCCTAGCTGGCTAATTACTGCCCCTGGCCCTACCTGGCTAATGACTGGCCCTACCTGGCTAATTACTGAGGGCAGCCCCAGCTAACTGGCTAATTACTGGGGGCAGCCCCAGCTACCTGGCTAGTTACTGGGGGCAGCCCCAGCTACCTGGCTAGTTACTGGGGGCAGCCCCAGCTACCTGGCTAGTTACTGGGGGCAGCTCCAGCTACCTGACTAGTTACTGGGGGGCAGCACCAGCTACGTGGCTAGTTACTGGGGGCAGCCCCAGCTACCTGGCTAGTTACTGGGGGCAGCCCCAGCTACCTGGCTAGTTACTGGGGGCAGCCCCAGCTACCTGGCTAGTTACTGGGGGCAGCCCCAGCTACCTGGCTAGTTACTGGGGGCAGCCCCAGCTACCTGGCTAGTAACTGGGGGCAGCCCCAGCTACCTGGCTAGTAACAGGGGGCAGCCCCAGCTACCTGGCTAGTAACAGGGGGCAGCCCCAGCTACCTGGCTAGTTACTGGGGGCAGCCCTTGCTACCTGGCTAGTTACTGGGGGCAGCCCTTGCTACCTGGCTAGTTACAGGGGTAGGCCCTGTCTACCTACCAAATTAATGGAGGAAGGCTCTGTTTACCTAACTAATGGGGGTCTACCTATTTACATGCCACTTATCTGACATTTTTTAATTTCTAATTTTTAGGGTCTAACATACGCTGTTTGGGGAATTGATAGGAAAGTGCTGGAAAAGAGAGGAGTCTAAGATGTATTTTTGGTAAATTCTACAGGGATGAGTAGTGACCGGGAGAAGACATTGCATTCTGTACCGGACAGAGAAAGAATGGAAGGGAACAATTCATCAGGGAAGACATCATGGAGGTTTACGGCAGATGGAGAAGAAAAGGAGAAGAGAACAATTCCCATTAGAGATGACATCTACTGTGAGTCCCAGATGTCAGGGATTATTTTGCTTCTATGTTGAATCAGTGCTGTATTCATGTGATGTGACCTGACTACTGGGGATGTGATTGGTGGGGTTGTAGGTGATGCTGGTGCTTATGTAGTGTCAGTGTGGACTTGTCCCTGATTGTAAAGCAAGCGCACACCTGACTCTGTGATGAGGGGTTTCTCAGCACCACTGTTTCTTTCTTGCTTGTGTGTAGGCTGCTTTCACACAGAGCATTTTTTTTTGCATTTTTCGATGCGTTTTTTTGTGCAGAAATGTACAGCATTAATTACTCTGCCTTTCTGCACCAAAATGCACCAAAAAAAACCATCAAACATGCACCAAAAATGCTCTATGTGAAAGCACCTTTACAATGTAGTTTATTTTAGAAAGTGGCGAGGTGCAAGAACAAGGGAAATTTTTTCGGCGGATATTGTATGTGGGATGCTGGTGGCTTAGTGCCAGGGCTGATTTTTATTCCCAGTCCAGCCCTGGTTACAAGCAGATTCTCAGGACAGGCACTTTATTTTCAGATCACAGGCGGAAGGTCAGGGCAGGCAGCGGACAATCGTAGAGTTTAGAAAACAAGCCGAGGGTGAGAACTGAGAAGTAACTCACTGGATATCACAAACACACTAACACAGTATGCCAACAAACTGGCAAGGAAGGAAGGAGGAGGTGTCCTTTAACCCCTTCATACAAATGGATGTACAGTTATGACCAAACTGCATAATAGGAGCTATGGACCCCACTCCATACATGGCGGGTGCGGGCTGTTAGATACACCTTGCTGCAGGTAGTTCCCGGCTGCTCTGAATTGGGATTTTTTTTTACTAGAAATAAAAAGGGTTAACTGACCTGGTTTCATGATGCTGTCCCTCTGTCATTGCTCCTGTTTGACATCACTTCTGGCTCAATGCAACATTAGAGTTACCTATGCGACATTGGATCAGAAGTAATAGCGCCATGGGACCAGGTAGGTTAACCCATTCAAATCCTGGAAAGAAAGCCAAAAACCTTGACCCCGATTCAGAATGAGGGTTATGGTCAGAATTAGGGCTAGGTTTGTGGTTAAAGTCAGAGTAAGAAAAAACCTTCTAGTTTGGGACATCCTAGACCCAATCTTTTTCGCAAGTCTGGTCGAACCAGTGTGGAACCAGAGTCAGATTCAATCAGGGTTCTTCAGGGTTTAGCTATAGGCTGTGTTCACACGGCTTATTTCGCCGCGGATTGGCGCCATACTGCGCGCCGGATTTGCACTGTAGTACGGCGCCAATCCGTCGCAGTAATTACGGTAATCCACAGTTCTCATAGAGAACAGTGGATTCCGTCGCTCCGCCCCGCTCGGCGAATCCACCGGGCGGGGAGAAAGTCACCTGCACATTATCCAGGCGCAATACGCGCCGTGGATGATGCAAGTCTATGGGGCCGGCGGGCCACACACCCGCCCCGCCCCTGCCCCTTATTCAAGCCGGAATTGCGAGCACAATCCAGCTCGCAATTCCGGCTTCAATAAGCCGTCTGAACGAGGCCATAGGGGGTGCTGAGGTAGCAGTCACTACCAAACGTTCTCCTGCCACATAAGAAGATACCAGCATTGTCAGTGGCACATGGTAGCTGAGGGGCCCATGTCACTTTTTGCACTAAGGCCCCGGAGCTTCAAGTTATGCCTCTGGGGCTATTAAGCTACCCATTAGGTTAGCCTAGTAGCATTTATGCACATTTTTCCATTTAATGAGCAAAAAAAGGCAAAAAAAAAGGCATGATCAGATATTACCTAGCAGAAGCAGGAGAAGTAGAGCGAGGATCTCTAGGAGAGAGGCAATATCCAACAATTATGGCAGAGTGATTATGATGTCAGCTTCAATCTGTACAGGCAGCTCTCTATCCATGGGATATGCTCATTGTGACATGAAAAGCTGTGGGCTGTGTTATTGTGTTAACATGATTCGTCTGCCGGAAGCCTTGAGGCTTGGCTAAGGCTTTTAACCTTGACGAGAATTCAACTGAAAGGTTTGCATTCATTGAGAAAGCATCTGAAACAAGACATGAAATGCTTCTGCCGGTGACGTTGTGTTTCCGCTCTTCAGCTGAACAATTCATGGAATATCCACTTCTCTTTTTATTGTTCCAATGTAAATGAAGCAATTTGGCAAACAGTCTTCATTCCAAATCTTCTATTGTTTGTGTATACGGCTCCGATACTGGGGTGCAGCATTGCATTTCGGATTTGGGTCATGTTTAAATTCAACCTGGATATCGACAATTACATTTTGGTCATACCAAACTGAATTGTGGCATAATTTTTGGAAAAATAATCCCTAACCCTAGTGTAACCCTTACCCTTACCCCAACCCCCGTCTTGGGGTAGGCTACTACCATGGTTGCACTGTCTTTCGTGCATCGTGAGGCAATCCTATTCTACCCGTATCTACTCCCAGTGTCCTTTTTCATGCATCATGGCTGGACAGGAGTAAAAAAGCAGACATTTTGGCATATTTAACCCCTAGTGCACCAGGATAAAGCGGTACATCCTGGCAGTGTAAAGGGAGTATGAAGGGAGTTGAGCCCACTCCATATGTGAAAGATGCCAGCTGTCAATCACAGCTGGGACCTGTCACTTACTCTAACCCCATCCAAACCCTTACCCTAATCCAAAGGCCATCTTAGGGAAGGCTACTGTCATGGCTGGCACTGTTGTTTGTGCATTGTGAGGCAATCCATATCTACCCCAATCTATTCCCAGTGTTCTTTTTCCATGCATAATGGAACATAATGGGACATATCAAATAGAAGACATTACAGTATATTTAAACCCTTACATCACCAAGACGCAATGGTGCATGCTGGCAGTGTTAAGAGAGTATAGAATGCACTCAACAGCACGCGCCATATGCGGTGGGTGCCAGCTTGTAATCACAGCCTGACCTATCAGTAGTGGCCAGGATCAGAGACAGCTCAGATCCTGGGCATTTAACCATATAGACACTACAGTAAATGGGATAGCAATGTGAAAATAATTTAGACGATGGGAATACAGTCCATAAGCAGGGTGTAATAGAGGATCAATGTAACAGTAGTGCAGTATATAGTACAAGCAGTCATGCCATCACATGTTCAAGTTTCCCTGGGGGATTAAAAATCACTGTCAAAAAATTTTTAAAATATATTTTTTTAAGAATACAAAAATTTTAAAACCCGCCTTACCGTTTATCAATAAGAAAATAAACAATATAAACAATATAAAATGAACATCATCGGTGTCACTGGCTATGTTAAAGTCTGATCTAGTACATTTATTTTGCTTAAAGGGGTCTCACTACATTGATTCATCTTACCTCAGTCCTGTTTTCTTGGTTTCACTCTGAATTCAGGGGCTTGTTTACTGGCTTCCACAAGGCTGCAGTAGAAGCCAGGTCTGTAGCTATAGCAACCAGTGCTGGCAGCCTATCAGGAGAGATCAAACAGGTCTGTAGCTTTAGCAACCTGAGGAACTGATGCAGCCCATACAAGATGGGAAGACATATATTGCAAAGTGACTTATTTTTGCAAGATCTTTAACATAAAAAACAATCCTTGTAGTGAGACAACCCCTTTAATGAACTTTATAACCCCTCACCACAAAAAAAATGTGTGATTGTATTTTTTGTCCCAGTTTATTGTAATTCTCAAGATTACAGGATAACAAACACATATGCATTTCAGGTTATTTAGTCCTTAATTGTAGCAGGTGTCATTGGGATTTTTTCATAGCATCCAGAGGTCTAATAAAGGCCCCCAAGAACAGATGTGTGCACCCTTACCTTTCCATAAATTTTGCTCAAAACTCCGACCTATTACAATACAAATTCAATAGAATAATATGATGTTCTAGACAAAAGCTCAACACCATAACCACTTACTGGTCACAAACAGACACATGTAGCAAACACACTTCCCGACAGAGTATTATGAAATTATGGTTTATTTTTTCAAACTACTTATCTCAGATCTAGCGCTGCCACTGACAACACCTTCAAAATGAGCTGCCCAAATGGTGGAGTCAGGCCATGGCACTTGATCCCTGCAGCCAATCAGCAGCTACAACAGTGACGGACTGTTCAATAAAAGCAAGAACACAACAGAAGACCAATAAAGAGTGAGGATGGCACAGTTCTGGGTCTGAGGTGATGGAAGATGTGAGTATTCCTTTTTTTTTTTATATTTCAAATGAGCACTAGTATGGTAGAACCCCTTCAACATTCCATAACAACAAAACCTAAAAACTAACCCCAAAAAATTGCCCAGTTGCAGATTTTTTATTTTTTTTTACAAAATTATTAATGATATATGAAATTATACTTTGAACGTTGCCATAAAATGCAACTAAATCAGACAAAAAGAGTCAGTCATATGGCTATGTTGATGGAAATACTAAAAAAAAACATGGTTCATAAATGCCAGAGACAAAAATGGTTGAAAAAATTGCACCAAAACTGCAGCCCCAAAGAACTGAATTTGCAGTTGTAATGTCTGACTTAGCGCCATATGACTGTGGCAGCCAATCTTAGACAGTGATTTCGGTATGGAGGACACACCACCTACATACAGTAGCTGGGCTGCTAGGGTCATGTGTCAAATCATAGATAAGGATGGAAAAAGACACAGGTCCATCAAATTCAACCTATAGCTCTACAGTGTTGCAGGGGATCCCAGTTGTCTCATGGAAGAGGAAAAGTTCCTTCCTGACTCCAGATCCGGCCATCAGAATAAACTCGTGAATCAACGTCCCATCTCCAGAATCTAGTCCCCGTAACCTGTGAAAGCCATCTAAGCCCCTATTGATGTTGAGAGTCATAAGTAGCATCATTGTGCCACGGTGGCAACAGGAAGCCATGGTGAAGCCCAGCAGCAAGTTTAACTGGCAAGTTTTTGCATTTTCTTATGCTCTGAACAACTGAAACAAAATGTTTGGGCTCAGGAAGCCCCTTTAAATCTTCAAGTATTTGAATGACAAACACAAACGTATTCCTCTTTGGCTCCTTCTTATTGTTTTCTTCATTAACTTTGCTTACAGTATTTAAGGCTTGGATCCTGAAAGTTCTGTCTGTGATCTATGACATCTGCTTCATTTTAATTACTTAATTGTTTCCTACTTTAATGAGGACTGTTTCATCAAGATGTTAGGTTTTGGAGAGGTGGCGAGGTTAACGTCTGCCAAATCAGAGTGTGTAATCAACTAATATAGTCCCGCAGGCAAGTAAGAGAGTGCCACGTGGCTTGATGCCACAGCAAGAGTCATCTGAAGAGGGCCCTTCATGTATCGTATTTTACTAGGGGCCTCAACATTATGAGGATTTTTTTTTTACAAAAATGCAAAGTAAAATCACAAAAAGTTGCATAAATTCTATTTCTTTCCTTTTTTTTTGGGTGGGGGGATATCTATGATACAATTCAGTTAAAGTGGTTTTGGACAATTAGGCCTCATGTTTAAAAACGGTCTAGCAGTAAGACTGTCCTTGTTGCCTACAGCAATCAATCGGAGCCCATAACAACCCATCAGAGCTTATATAACCAATCAGAGCTCATAGCAACCAATCAGAGCACATAACAACCAATCAGGGCTCATAACAACCAATCAGAGCTTATATAACCAATCAGAGCTCATAGCAACCAATCAGAGAACATAGCAACCAATCAGAGCTCATAACAACCAATCAGAGCTTATATAACCAATCAGAGCCTATAACAACCAATCAGAGCTTATATAACCAATCAAGCCTATAACAACCCATCAGAGCTTATATAACCAATCAGAGCTCATAGCAACCAATCAGAGAACATAGCAACCAATCAGAGCTCATAACAACCAATCAGAGCTTATATAACCAATCAGAGCCCATAGCCACCAATCAGAGCTTATATAACCAATCAGAGCCTATAACAACCCATCAGAGCTTATATAACCAATCAGAGCTCATAGCAACCAATCAGAGAACATAGCAACCAATCAGAGCTCATAACAACCAATCAGAGCTTATATAACCAATCAGAGCTCATAGCCACCAATCAGAGCTTATATAACCAATCAGAGCCTATAACAACCCATCAGAGATTATATAACCAATCAGAGCTCATAGCAACCAATCACAGCAAAAAAAAACCAATCAGGGCTCATAACAACCAATCAGAGCTTATATAACCAATCAGAGCCCATATCACCAATCAGATCTTATAAAACCAATCAGAGCCTATAACAACCCATCAGAACTTATATAACCAATCAGAGCTCATAGCGACCAATCAGAATTTATATAGCCAATCAGAGCTCATAGCAACCAATCAGAGCACATAGCAACCAATTAGAGCTCATAACAACCAATCAGAGCTTATATAACCAATCAGAGCCTATAGCAACCAATCAGAGCTCATAGCAACCAATCAGAGCCCATAGCCACCAATCAGAGCTTATATAACCTGCTCTAATATAATCATTTTTAAATCTCCCGCATCTCTAGTGCACCCCACTCGATAGGTGGGGTGCACTAGAACCGTAGCGAAGCTCCATATTCATAGCTTTCGTTATGGCATTTCTGGGCGTACAACAGCTGGAACAGATAGAGCACTTTCAAAGTGGTTTACCTGAGCCAGAAATGTCGTCCTGGTGCTAGAATGCAGCTGATTTATGCCCCGCTGTAGAGTGGGTTCATAAATCAGGCTCATTCTATGCCAGTATAATGTACATGAAATTTGCCGTCTAAACGCCAAATTTCATACATGTCGCCCCAAAATCTACATATCAGACCTAATTTATTAGGTCCCATTCAAGGAGCATCTTTCAGGTATCTAAAGCCATACGTATGGTATAAAGGGATAAGAGGTTGATGGTGATATCTTGTTGACTAAATGTATGAGTCTTAAGGGGGTTGTCTCACTACATTGATCCATCTTACCTCAGTCCTGTTTTCTTGGTTTCATTTTGAATTCAGGGGCGTGTTTACTGGCTTCCTAGGCTGCAGTAGAAGCCAGGTCTGTAGCTATATGCGACCATGTGCTGGCAGCCTATCAGTAGAGATTAACAGGTCTGTAGCTATAGCGACCAGTGCTGGCAGCCTATCAGGAGAGAGTAAACAGGTCTGTACCTATAGGGACCTGATGCAGCCCAAACAAGAGGGGATATCTAGGAATAGGTAGGACACTGTTAATGGACATATACTGCAAAGTGACTTGTTTTTTGCAAGATCTTTAACATTAAAAAGCAGTGATCCTTGTAGTGAGACAATCCCTTTAAGACCTTGACTTGTCAAACTAATGTTATATAAAAACTATGGGGTCCACTAGACTCCACTAGACTCCCTGAGATTCCCCAGCAATGAGCCCATATGAGTAACCACAGTCTGTATGATTAACCACAGCTGCTGTGGGATTGTTTGTCAAGTATCTTGCATGTAATATAAATTATTTTCACTCCTGGTCTTGCTCTTTAGATTTAGGTCAAAATCTAATTTGACTTGTATTTCAGTGATTTGATTAAGGTCGGTCAGAATCACAATTCTGATGAAAATCAACACAAAATCAATGCAAACCTAACGTTAACCCGAGCCTTAACCCTAGGTAACCTCTAGGGAATTTCAAATACTATTATTAGCGTTTAATTAGTTATTTTATGGACGCACTCCAGCAAGCCTTCTCCAGGTGACCTCTCTATTCAAATCCTATAATTAATGGATCATGCCTAAGTGTGATATTGGATTGATGTACTATCAATCTAATATCACACTTAGGCATGATGCATTAATGAATTCACTTTTTTTCTTATTTATGGAATGAATGATACATTCAGTTCATAGTTATACTTTGTAACTCGTAAATAAAATAGAAAGAACCTGATAGAGCATCAGTCCATTCCATCAATGGCCGACAAGTTGCTGAGCTATTTCTTCTATTTACAATCTTGTATTCATTATTTTTCATAGAATCAGAGAAACTCATTGAATTCACAATATTCAGCCAGCTTACATATGGTGTGTGAGTGGTTGTCTGATTGGTATTTTTGCATTTGTGCAATCTCCCCATGTATTATACTGTGGCTTTTCTACATTCTACATGTGAACAGGTATCAATTTGATGTGCAGTTTTTTTATCATATAATTGTCCCCTTAGTGGAGGGGTGTGTGAGCTACTGCTCAGTAATTACCTGCACCTGTTTATCTTTCCCAAGTAGCACTGTGTTGCCTCCTATTGGGTTCAGTCTCTAGTCCAGCCATTGAGCTGTATGTACGGCCTTTGCAAAGTTTTTGAGTAAATAATGTCCCAATTTTTCTGTAATTTATCTGTAAATTGTTATTTTAGGGACTCGCAAGAAATGAGAAACCTTGACACAGGTTGCGAGCTTGCATACCATGGCCACTGTATCAACTAATACCTTATATTTAATATTTTTCCAGTATGTCATTTTTTTGCCCAAAAGTACGGGGAAGCAGGGGGGAATCTGTATTTTTGTATTTTTGTGTTGGACACCCAAAAAGTGCTGGGCAGCCCACCCAATTGAATAGTAGTGGCGCAATAGGCTATTAGCCAGCATGGTGCACTACATGTATCTGCATGAATGGCACCCCTCTGTATCGCCTTATTTATATGCAATTATAATACCAGCAACCAGCCCCCTCATGCATAGAAGGCGTGTCAGTGGTTATCTTATCTGTATTTTTGCATTTGTTCAGTCTCCCCATGTACTATACTGTGGCTTTTTTGCATGCTGGTGTGAACAGGTATCAATTCAATGTGCAGTTTTTTATCATCTAATTATCCCCCTAGTGGTGGGGTGTGTGAGCTGCTGCTCAGCAATTACCTGCACCTGTTTATCTTTCTCAAGTAGCATAGGGGCCTGTGTTGCCTCCTACTAGGTTCAGTCTCTAGTCCAGCCATTGAGCTGTAAGTATGGCCTTTGCAATGTTTTTGAGTAAATAATGTCCCATTTTTTCAATGATTTTTCAGCTTACACATTTCCCACAATTAAAACATCCCCATATAGGAAATTTGCTTCCAAAATCCCTTTTAATACCAAGTGCAGAATAATGACTCAAGACCAGAAGTCCCTTAGATTTTTAGATCTTAAAAAAGTAAATAAGGAAAAAGATAAAACATTTGGCAAAACATCATTTGTATATAAAATAGAACAAAACTTCTCCAAGCTCCCCCATACTTTATTGGATGTGGTATCTGGTATAAGCCTAATGTTTTGGACACGATATTTGATGTCACTTCCAGTTACCACAGTATATCATTGGGCAGATGTTGAAATGGTGCTAACCTACCATCCAGATTTTGGATGGAAGGTTAGGCAACAGCAAAAGCGTTGCTTTGCTGGACCGGTAATGTAACCCCTTGGACCCCTTAAACCAATGCTGTCTTAACTGCATTATAGACCCCCGGGCAAACACATGAGATAATGCCTCTAACAACCCCCAAGTTCAACCAATCACGCCCAGCTTCTTCCAGCAGGCCCGGCTCAGGTGGTTCAATGCTGTGATGTCATCATACCACCTGCTCCAAGAGACTCCCATCACGTCTTGTAGGCTGCTCCGGGACATACAGTGAAGGAAATAATAATTTGATCCCTTGCTGATTGTGCAAGTTTTCCCACTGACAAAGACATGAACAGTCTATAACTTTCAGAGTAGGTTAATTTTAACATTGAGAGATAGAATATCCAAAATAAAATCCAGAAAATCACATTGTATAAATGATATAAATGTATTTGCATTTTGCAGTGAGAAATAAGTATTTGATCCCCTACCAACCATTAAGAGTTCTGACTCCTACAGAATAGTTAAACGCTCCTAATCAATTCGCTACCTGCATTAGAGACAGCTGTCTTAAATAGTCACCTTTATAAAAGACTCCTGTCCACAGACTCAATTAATCAGTCAGACTTTAACCTCTACAACATGGGCAAGACCAAAGAGCTTTCTAAGGATGTCATGGAGGCAACTTATGGTTGCTGTAAAAGTTATGGTTTTGGATAGAGTCAGAGAAAAAAATTCAAGCTTGGGACAACCCGAACCCGAACTTTTTCACAAAAAGTTCAGTCAAACCTATGTCCAAACAGGGCCCAATTCGAGCAACACTATTCCCAATGGTTTCCATGACATTGTAACAAAGTTTACGGAAAGGTAAGGATGGAAACATCTGTAGATAATAAATTTACTTATTAGAGACAGCCAGTCCGCCATCTTCTTATGCCTAATTTTATGTAATGTGCTCTCAAACCAAGTGAAATCCCCAAATAGCCCACAGATTTATGTATTTTTTTTATAGACTTCAGTAATAGTGATTCAGGTAATATACAGTAGTAATAGTAATTCATTATTCCTATTACAGTCAAGGGGACGTTAGGTTAAGCCACTAGTTTGCTTTTATATTTCCAAAATAATAGGACAAGATTCAGTTGTCTTCTCCGAATCCCATGGATATAACTATTACATTTAACTATTCTCAAATGTTTAAAAGATAATACACATCGTAATGAAGTATGGCCGGTATCTGTATCTGCAGGTCTAACATCCATGGGCATAACCAAGATCTACAACCAATTAACTTTTTCAATTATCCATAGATCTCACGCTCCTTATCTTCAGAAAATCTTACCAGGATGTAATTCTCGGATGTATCCACATGACTTTGTTCAAGGGAAGCTGCATCTACATGTTGAGAAAATACTTCTCTTTGTCTCAGGTAATTGTGTGGTTCAGCATCTCGGAGCTGATACAATGGGGTTCCTTTGTCGGAATGATGATATCTTTGTCTGTATTCAATGCTCTATGCATAAAATCTCAAAAAGTAAAATCTAATGTTTCAGATGAAGATATATTGCAGCTTTGTTCCTTGACTTTTTGAAGTCTAATAAAAATAAGGACGACTTCAGAACATTAGAAGACCTGGATTCAGCACCATCTTAACAGCATTATGGGCCCCCGGGCATAGCACTGCAGTGGGCCTTGCCCAGATACATGACATCACACTTGGCCATGCCTCAAGTCCCCCCCAAGCACATTCATATTATCACACCACTTATGTCTGGACACCGGCAGCTTGCAGTCTACAAGACTACTTGGCAGTGCAGGAAGCTTTTGGCTCCCTTCTCCACCATGGTTTTTATCTGTTTGCAAATCCTAAAAACACACAAACAGTTAAATAAGCAAAGACATCCAAGGGATACAGTCTATGTTTCTGATAATCCTGTGACATACATACACCACTTGGGGTCCCTATACTTGTGGGGCCCCCGGGCAACTGCCTAGCGTGCCCAATGGAAAAGATGGCACTGCCTGGACCCACTGCAGGTCTACTGAACTAAATTTGGGTTGTCATTGAACTCTACGAAGATTTTCCAAGAGCCATCTATCATTCAATATCCTGTTGGAGCATTTTAAGTTCATAGAGGGGAAACCCAAACTATTTAATCTCCCCCCCAGGATGATGATGGACTTTTTCTATAAAACACAAATAATACAAGGAAAGCTGTCAATCACTATATGAGCAGGGTAATCAGAACTCTCATTATCTCTCTTAGTCCTGTCAGGATTTACTCTGCTTTTTACTGACATATCCTACTGCAAACCATATCTCCCATATATCACCAAGCTTAGCTTTTCCCCCTCTATCATATTCTGCTCTCATATAAAAAAGCATAAGTTAAAGGCTAGTGCTCTACAGCTATTCTTTCCCATGATGCACTGTAAATGTAACATATGGATATTTAGTATCACCCGGTATTGTTGTAATACAGATGAGTTTTAAAAGGGCGCTCTCACCTTACTCAGCCTGCTCTTCATAGCCAGCTTCAGGTTTCTACTTCCTGTTCAGGCTGTGGGCAGTTCTACAGCTTCAGGTTTCAACTTCCTATTCAGGCTGTGGGCAGTTCTACAGCTTCAGGTTTCTACTTCCTGTTCAGGCTGTGGGAAGTTCTGCTGAACTAAGTTTGGGTCGTCATTGAACTCTACGAAGATTTCCAAAGAGCCATCTATCATGCAATTGTTACATTCTTAAATGGGTTTTCTCACCAGGCCTTGTGATGGAGCCACATCCCGCTTCGGACTCACACTTCCTGGTCAGGATGTGGTTGGTTCTATGTTCTATAGCAGTGATTGACATAACAGTTCTGCTATTCCTAGCTGATCCTGTTAGAATGACATTAGTGCATGAGGTTTGTAAACAGCAGTGCACAGGGCTTCAGTGCTCTTAAGGGTTAAAGCTTGTCAGTAAGTAATGTAAACAAGCTCCGTTCTTTTGAGTTAAGTCACCATCCCGAACACTACGGCAGCCTATAAGAGCAGAGAGAGCTAGCCGGCAACTAAGGAAGCTTGTGTGCAAAAGCAGGAGCTAAAGTGTGCCTCAAACACAAGAGAAGCAAAATCAGAACAGCAATGTAAGAGTATCTACCTCTACCTACATGTTTAACCTATTGCCAACCACAGGTTGACGAGAAACGTTAAGACAGTGGCTGTATATCTCTGCACAGATGTTCTAGTATTGTCAAAGTAGGGAATGCGCTAATTGTGCAGATGGAGAGGCAGTTGTCAGCGATAGCTGGGCTCTCTGCTGAGAAGACAGGGATGGTTTATTACTGTCCCTGCCTTCAAGATTGCTATATCTACATTGCTCAATTGGCGCTGTACATATAGACGAGCAGGAAACCTTCCTGATTCCTGCTTTCAAGCACCAAAAGTTGCGTGATCACTGGGGTTTGGTAGTTGCAGATGCTGCTGTAGTTACAGACTTACCTTTGTAGTAAGTTCAGGGAGTTGTTTCCCCCTGTATTTCCACTTTACCTGGGGTTAATATATCAGTTCCAGTTAAAGGGGTAAACAGTGAAAAGAAATTATGTAAATATTGCTCAAAGAGACTTTTTTCTAACCTTATGGAGGACACAATGTGAAACATAAAGTATATGAAAAAAAATATATAAAAAAACATGAACAGCCCAAACTTCCAGCCGTGCCCCTGATGACCCTTAGGGTATGTTCACACGACATTTTTGGATACGATTCGGGTGTTAAACAGCGCGGGAGGGCGGCGCCACCCCCCTCCACCCCCCCATGCTGTGTTAGCTGCAATTAGCCGTTAACACCCTGCGACTGTGTAGCGGGATCACGCTGCGATCCCGCTTCAAAGCCACTTACCAGCGCTATGATGTACTTATATGTTGGTAAGGGGTTAAGCACGTTTGTGATGGAAAAATGACAACTTATTTTAGCGTCACTTCTGCTGTTAAAAAAATGAAATGAATTAAAAAATGTGAAAAACTTACAGACTTTTGAAAAAAATAAAAAAATTATGAAAAAATGACATCAAAGTAAAGCCTAGGGCAAAACATGCAAAAATTAGTAGAATAGCCGAATGCATGTGCTACAGAAAAAGAAAATTTGCCTGATCAGAAAGGGGGGTAAATGGCCCAGTCAGGAACTGGTTAAAGGTAATCAATGAAACAGGAACACCCCTTGAATGTAGTCACTGAAGTGGGATGTACTGCATGTGAAATGCCCCCATGGCTATATGTACATGGCAGAGCTATGCTTCCCCCTCCATACAATGGGGACACTATGTGGTGCCTGTATAATAACACCACAGAATAACATGGGTGTTGTATTACAGCTCCTCCCATGAAGTAACAATATGGACATGTGAACAAGCCCAAAGTCTGGAAATAAGATTAGAGGGGGTTAGTCTGAAATCAACTATGATTGACTATAAGGGATATGATTGAACTGTGCCACAAAAAATAAGACGCTCTAATGTACAACCTAAAGGCTATTGTTATGTCCCAGATTGTGCTTCCTCTGAGCCACCATCTGACTGGTGCAGGCTAATTTGAAGTTTGGAATTTAAGGGTTTTCTTGGTTTTCATCCTTTAACCTCCATTTGGAGATGTGGATATTGCTGCGGTCGGTCCCTTGGTCATCATTCTGGTGGTGGTGGGAGCAGGGCAAGTTTATGGGTGGAGGGTCAGTCAAAATACTCTCCCCAGGGATAAGACAGTAGCAAGTTCAGAAACAAGGCTGAGGTCAGGAGACGGACAAGTGCTATACTAGAGTTCCCCGTGCACCAGTGATGGTAATAAACCGTCCCCACCTTCTCCCTGGAGAGCCCAGCTGCCACCGACAGCCGTCTATCTCCTCCCGCAGTTACAGAGTTATTGTGCAGGCGCTAACTCTTCACGAACTTTTTAAAGGAATGTAACCACGGCAGAGGACAAATACCGGTCAGTTTATCCGACCGGTCTTTGTCCGGTTTGTGTGCCGTGCACACAGCTGCGGGTGGGACTTCTTTTCTCCGCGATGAGTCGAAAAAGCCCTCCTCCTTCCCATTGACATGCACATATTCTGTCCGAAAACCGTATGGAAGAATGTGCATGTTCAATCTTTTTCAGGCGGCCGGCGGTTTGAAAAACTGCTGCACGGGTTTTCCATAGAGCCCCGTTGTGCTAGTTTGCGACCGGTTTTTCAGACGGTCTGCAAAACCGCAAACCGGCTGCAAAATCGACCGCAAACACGTGCCGTGGGAACAGGCGCTAAAATGGCTGTGCAGAGTTATAAGCCCACTGCCCAAACTTATAAAGTCAACGGGCAGTCACACTCAGCATCAATACGAGGCCGGATTGTGCAGGTAAGAAACATAAACAAGCTCCTGTGCTGTTGATAAAACACAGCAGGGAGTGACATCACTATCCAGGCCTGGGCTGCTAGAGCAGAGAGAAGAGGTCAGTAACCTAGGAAACCTGTAAACAAGCAGGAGATAAGAACTGTTCTAGCTCTGAAAGAAAGCAAAATCAGAACAGGAGTGTATTTGCCTACATGTTTTTAACTAATCAATGTGATGAGAATACCCCTTTAATGCCTTTCTATGTGTGTAGTATTCTTCTAATTTTGATGTAGCTACAGGGGGTGCAGCGGTAGCAATCGCCACCGGGGCCCTTCAGCCTGAGGGGGCACAAAAGTCCTGCTGACACATAAGAAGACACCAGTATTGTAAATGGCACATGGTAACTAAGGGGCCCCATTTCACTTTTTGCTCTAGGGCCCAAGAGCTTGAAGTGACGCCTCTGGTACATTGTCTGATGCTTTTGTCTAACTGAAGGGGGTAAACTCCATAGAGAGAAAGAAAAAAGATTAAGGGTGGGTAATATTTTCCCATAAACAAGCGACTGTGTGCTGCAGCGAGGAAGGGGTTAAGCACAATGTCATTGTGATCATGGCTGATTTATAAAGAAGCTTTTAGATAGCCCCAGTGGTGAATATTTAATAGTCTCTGTGAACAAAATAGAAAACAGCTGGAGAAGCTCAGAGCGAAATGTGATCTGAATGAAGGGGAAGAAAATAATACTAGAAAGGAGAAGAATGGAAGGATCATAGCGTGAAGGCTGGCAGTGTTAAAGAGCGGAGACATTGGTGGGATTACAACACAGTCCTTTCACCAATGTCTATGTGTCCTGTCTGCTGACACCCGACGCCGTGACCCCATGGGGCAAGGATGGAGCCACACTACCTGGGATACATAAACCTTTACATTGATGATATGTAGAACTGACAAACACTCATCAGCCATAACCTTCAGTCCACCTGCCCAATATGGTGGAGATCCACTGGTGGTGGAAAATCGACTCAGACCCACCAATGAAGAGCCCAAAGCCATCCTGTTGTATCTGCTCCAATATGTTAGGGTCCTTCAAGGGGTTTTCTCACCATATTGATATTATCACCAAATACATTGCTGTTCTGATTTTGCTTGCTTTCACAGTTAGAGCAGTTCTTATCTCCTGCTTGTTTACAAAAGGTTTCCTAGGTTATCGGCTACCTCTCTCTGGTATATCAGCTCTGGCCAGGATGATGACATCACTCCTTGCTGTGTCTGATCAGCAGCACAGGAGCTTGTCTAGGTAAAGATAAATAAAGACTATAACCAAAGACATTGCTGTCCTGATTTTGCTTCCTTTCACAGTTAGAGCAGCTCTTATCTCCTGCTTGTTTACAGAAAGTTTCCTAGGTTACCAACCACCTTTCTCTGCTGTAGCAGCTCTGGCCACTGGCCACTCCTTGCTGTGTCTGATCAGCAGCACAGGAGCTTGTTTAGGTAAAGATAAATAAAGATTATTACCAAATACATTGCTGTTCTGATTTTGCTTCCTTTCATAGTTAGGGCAGTTCTTATCTCCTGCTTGTGATGTTCACACGGCGTGTTGGATCCGATTTTGGATCCGTGTTTCGGACCCTAGACTGACCCAAACACGCATCTAACAATGTGCAGTGTGATTGCTTTCGATGTAAAAAACGCATTGGCGTTCAGATGAGTGATCGCTGCTGCATGTTTACTTTCTGATGCGTCTTTCGGTTTCATTCAAAGAATTGTCCTGTAAATTCTTGGTCCGAAAGATGCAGCAGGAGCCCTATTTAAAACTATAGGGTGCGATCCTGCTGCAGCCAAAACACAGCCAAACATGCAGCTGCATGTTGGATGTGTGTTGGATGCGTTTTGGATTGACGATTGATGCAGCGCTTTTGGATACGTTTTTCGGATCTAAAAATGGATCCAGCACGCCGTGTGAACATCCTCTTAGGGTGAGGGACAGAGCAAAAAAAGTTTAGGTTTGGGTTATCCCAAGCATGAATTTTCATATAAGTTCAGTCAAAACAGTGATGAACCGGACAGGGAGAGCGCCATGCCCCACTATTAGTAGACTTCTCTATCCACACCCCTCCCCCCCCCCCCATTATCACCAGAGCCGTTATGATAAAGTGTCCTCAAAAAGCTTAGAGGTGAATTTCATCATTTTGATCTTTAACATGAAGCGATGCTATTGTTACCGAAATGTAAGAAAACGGTTACTCGATGCATCAGAGTTTATGGCGCGGCGTCTGATAAGCGGGACACACGGCAAGGACAGAATATCAAATAAGAGTTTAATATAACACACGGGATAAATAACTCCTTCCTGGGTGAATGTAAATCAGGATGTTTGAAAGAGAACCGCACCGGCCGCCCCATCAGCGCAGACAATATCAGGCCCATTCTCGCCGATCCGTCTCTGTCAGAGGTGTTATCGTGTTGGGTGTCAGTTGGTACATACGCCGTTGAACAAATGATAAGTGACATGACTTCCAATGAGAAATATACAGCCAATTACATTAATTAAACCGGAATCGCTGCTAAACTCCGAATGCAGCAGACATTCATTTAGCAGATAGGTTTCTGCAGACAAAGAGCAGGCACGTTCCTCAGTGTTGTCTGGCGCTGTCCAAGTGCTGAAGCTCATAGTCACACATCAGGTGATTAGCACCGAGATGATCGGGAATGCTGGAACCAGCCCAGATGTAGCAGAGCTGCACTCATTATTTAACTCTTCAGGGTTTGCATTATTTTTGCATTGTATTAACTGTTTAAGTAGTGCAAACACAACACAATATCAGCAGCACTCTATAGGCACTCTATTCGGTCACCATTTTTAGTGCCTAAAGAGTGCTGCTGATATTGTGTTGTGTTAGCATAGCTGTTGACTGCCACACAAGTGTGCACCTATATGATTATTCTTCAAAACGGATGTACTGACCAGATTTTGTTTTTTGACTAAGTAAAACACTATACACACGGGAGAGCCATCCAGTGACACATGGAGGTGTAGGCACTCTGCATGCTGCCATATGGTGCAGAGGAACTCCACCATTACAGATTACAGAAATATCTCCATCAGATGGACAAGTCCACAGTTTTACTCCTTCAAGTTACATAAAAAATTAGAGGCATAAGAGGTTGGGCACATGTTCCCCGTTTTCAAGAAACTGTACAATGGTTCAGGAACCCACCATTACAGATACAGAAATATCCAAGATGGACAAGTCCACAGTTTACCCTCAAGTACATAAAAAAATTAGAGCTAAGAGGTTGGCACATTCCGTTTTCAAGAAACTGTACAATGGTTCCAAACTATGGATAAGGCACAGAAGCTTAGTGATTGCAGTTCAACCAGGTGGTGCTATAGGCTTGAATGTTCTGGAACAGAACATAAATATACTTTAATATGCATTGTTCATAATAAGTGTTGCTCGAACAGGTCTCAGACCCGATCCTTAGCACTAACTGGAACTGTGACCATAAATTAGGGTTAGGATAAGGGTTTTTAGGGTAAGTGTTAACTTATAACATAACTTATAGGTTATCTTATCATTCTGCTAGCCATCCGGTAGCACTCCCAGTATAGGATCCCTTACAGTCCAATATCACTTACTATAACCATAACATAGGTGTAATCCCTATCCAATGTCCAACATCACTTCCAGCTACCATAACATAGGGGTACTCCCTATCCAATGTGCAACATCACTTCCAGTTATCACAACATAGGGCCACTCCCTATCCAATGTGCAACATCACTTCCAGTTATTATAACATAGGGGTACTCCCTATCCAATGTCCAACATCACTTCCAGCTACCATAACATAGGGGTACTCCCTATCCAATGTCCGATATCACTTCCAGTTATCACAACCTAGGGGTACTCCCTATCCAATGTGCAACATCACTTCCAGTTATCACAACATAGGGACACTCCCTTTCCAATGTGCAACATCACTTCCAGTTATTATAACATAGGGGTACTCCCTATCCAATGTCCAACATCACTTCCAGTTACCATAACATAGGGGTACTCCCTATCAAATATCCAACATCACTTCCAGTTATCACAAACTAGGGGTACTCCCTATCAAATATCCAACATCACTTCCAGTTATCACAACATATGGACACTCCCTATCCACTGTCCGAGATCACTTTCAGTTACCACAAGATGGGATTAAGCTACACGGGGAACACCGCTGGATAGGGACCATTGCAGAATGTTAAGTTAACCTGTAAAAAACCTTAACCCCAAATAAATAGCCAATTTTTGGCTCTTAATTTTTTCCGTCCAGCTTTTTAAGAATAAATTCATGTGTTATCTATATTCTGCAGGTCATAGTGTTGGGTTTTTATTATGTTCTAGTACTTATAAAAAGATAAAAACATTCTTTATCTCTTAACTTGACGTTGCAGCGCCATGTTCTGCGACCAATAACTTTTTTATTTTTCCACCTATGGACGTGAGTTAGAGTTCATTTTTTTGTCAATTTTAAATGGTACCATTTTGGAACACATGCGACTTTTTGATCATTTTTTGTTCCAATTTTTCAGAGGACGTTAAAAAAAATATAATTTTGCTGTTTGGATTTTTTGTTATTCTGCAGTGTTCGGCCTACATAATAAATGATTTTAACAGATTAAACATTTACGAAGTGATACCAAATATGTACAACTTTTTTATTTATTTTTTAATTTGTAAAAGGGCAAAAGAGATTTTTGGAACTTTTAACTATTTTATTTTAAAAATATTTCTATTTTATTTTATTTTTTTTAATTTGTACACTTAGGGCCACCTGTATGAAAACTGTCTAGGTCTAAAACTCACTTTGTTACCCATAGCAACCAATCAGAGCCCATAGCAACCAATCAGAGCGCCCCTTTCATTTTTCCAGAGCACTATATGAAATGAAAGGGGCGCTCTGATTGGTTTTTATGGGCAACAAAGTGAGTTTTAGACCTAGACAGTTTTCATACATGTGGCCCTTAAGGTGTGTTCACACGTTTTTTTCAGACGCTGTGTGTTCAGAAGAACGTGCTGTAATAAGCCATGTGAACATACTTGTCCTCATAGGGGACTTGACTAGAGATGGGTGAATTGATTCTAATGAAGTGGAATTCATTTAGAATTTCAGGAAAACTTCGGTTCGGAACGAAGTCGAAGTTTGGGGTACTTCGCGTGAACGAATTGTGCTTTTGATTGATAAAATGGCTGCGAGCACATGGCGCTACATGGGGCAAAGCACTCTGGGAGGAAGAAGGGCATAGCCTGCATGACATGTGCAGAGATGAAGCCAATCAGAGACCGGCGGGATTCTGTGACGTCACCGCACTATATAAGTCCGGGGGCGACGCTGGGAGCTCAACCCTCACTGTACTGATCAGGGAAGGTGCTGCCGCGGCTGATTGTTACTGAAGAACTGATTTTTATACAACGATTTTTGTGGGGTCTCTTAGCTTGTCTCAGAGACTGCTTCTCTTAACGTTCTAATTCTGATTTTGTGGGGTATTGGATCTGAAGTCCAGTGTGCGTCCACTGCAGCTGCATATACATTTTAATGCTATCTGCTCACAGCACATTGAATATCCAAGGGGGATCTAAGCCTGTTTCTGTTGTATTCATTTAAATAAACAGCGTTTTTACAATACAAATACCACTTCATTTTTGGTTGCTCATTTCTTTTGTGCAATTTAGATCCAGGGGTTAATTAAGCGTTGTTCTGCTGTTGTAGTCACTAAAAGAAACCGTTTATTTCACCGCCAAAAAAGACATTTTTCCTGTAGCATAATTCATAACCGAAGGTTAATTACAAGTTTTTCTGTTGTTGTGTAGCGTAGAAAACACGCCATTGTAACACGCTACAAAGCTGGTAATTGTTGGCAGCATATTTCTTTTGCACAATTTACATCCAGGGGTTAATTAAGCGTTGTTCTGCTGTTGTGGTCACTAAAAGAAACGTTCTTTTTCACCGCCAAAGAAGACATTTTGCCTGTAGCATAATTCATATCCGAAGGTTAATTAAGCCTGTTTGTACTTTTATATTCAGTAAAATACACAGTGTTTTTAAATGGCACATACAAGTAAATTTTTCCTGCCCATTTGTGGAGCGCAATTTATATCCAAGGGTTACCCAAGCTTGTTAGTGGGTTCATTTGGAGTCAAATACAGGGTGTGTATTTATCATATACAGATATCGTCATCAACCCATGTCTGTAAATTTTAGAACAAACAGTATGTCAGACAGAGAGGTGGCAGGCTCTTCACCTGCGAGTTGCAGAGGCACAAACATTCCTGGAGCAGGCTCAGGTTGCAGCACAGCAAGGGGACGTCGCAGCAGGGGTCACTCGGTGAGGCCACAACTGCCGCTGTCATCTAGCGGCCGTGTGTTGTTCAGCAACCCAAGGGTTCTTGATTGGTTGACTAGGTCATCCACTTCCTCCCAGATGACATCTGACAACCCCAGCCAAGAGTCGGTGGGAACCTCAGACACAACCCTTAGTTGGCATGGCCCGGGAGCAGGTCAGCGGCCCTCACCTGTCCTCAGCCCGCCTCTGTCCCATCCAGTTCCCTCAGCCAGAGATCTACTATGTGGTCTGGGCTCAGCGCCACTATATAGCGAGGATGAACAATGTGAGGAGGGCAGTCAGCAGCTACTTGGCAGCGAAGAAATGGGGCCAATATCCCCTGCTTCTTGCAGTAGGCGGCAAAGTATAGATGTGGAGAGTGGCATGGGAGGTCATGTTGTGAGGGGTCAGCCTCTGCATACCAAGACCGGTGATGAGGACAGCAGTGACGATGAAACACAAATAGATTATGATGCAGCCGACCGCACTTGGGAGCCGGGTGAAGCAAGGGCTTCATCATCGTCAGGAGAGCGGGCGTCAGCTTGCGCCTCAGGCAGTGGCGCAGCCAGCAAGTGCGTTGTGTGGCCGTGAGTCAGCAGGGTAGCAGCAGTGTGAGGTCAGGAGCCAAGCGGCCACGGGGTAAAAAACCCGCTTCGCAGGTCCAAGAAAGTAGCGGCACAGGGGCTCAGCGAGGCAGCGGCGGCAGTAGTCACTCAGTGCGGAGCATTGGCGGTAAAATCCGATACTCGGCGGTGTGGCAGTTCTTTGCTAAGACACCGGAGGAGCCGAATATGGGTTTATGTAGAATCTGTGGGCAGAAAGTGAAGCGTGGCCAGGGAGCTAACGTTGGCACCACGGCCCTGCGTCAACACATGCAGCGTCACCATCCGGTGGCCTGGGAGAAACGTGGCTCAGATGTGGTGGTCCATCCTCCTGCCGCAGCAACAGCAGCAGCAACAGCGCCCAGTGGCATGCATGCCATTGCAGCCAGTCAAGGCTCCACCACCTCTGCAGAAGGGAGCTGTTTCTGTTTGACATCATCTCCCGGTCCAGATGCTCCTGCTTCTCGCTACTCATGGTGCCAGCAGTCGTTCAGCGAGGCGATTGCAAAGAGACAACAGTATGCGTCCAACCATCCTAAGGTGCAGCAGCTGACCGTGCTCCTGTCCAAGTTGTTGGTACTGCAGTCCCTCCCTTTCCAAATGGTGGACATGGCACCGTTCAGAGAACTAATGGCTTGTGCCGAGCCGAGATGGAGAGTTCCAAGCCGTAATTTATTTTCCAAAAAGGCAGTACTAGCACTTCATAAATATGTAGAACAGAAGGTGGGCCAGTCCTTGAGCTTATCGGTTTGTTCCAAGGTGCACGGCAGCGCAGACGTCTGGAACTGGAACTACGGTCAGGGCCAGTACATGTCCTTTACGGCCCACTGGGTGAATGTTCTTCCTGTCCAGGCACACCAACAACTTGGACAGGAGACGCCGCTTTCTCCTCCACGTTGTCAAACTGCGGCTCCTGCGCCAATATCCGCCTTCTCCTCCTCCACCACCACCACCATCTCAGCCTCCACAAGTACTGTTCCATCATACCACATGTGTAGGGCACAGTGTTGTCAGGCAGTTCTACACCTGGCTTGCCTTGGCAAACAAAGTCACACAGGGAAGGAACTGCTCCGCGTCATGAAGCAAGAAATCGATGTGTGGCTTTCTCCGCGCCAACTGCAAATCGGAACCATGGTGACGGACAATGGGAGGAACATGGTGTCCGCGCTGCACCGAGGAGGGATGGTCCATGCGCCCTGCATGGCACATGTGTTCAATCTGGTTGTGAAAAGGTTCCTGAAGTCTTCCACCGATCTTCAGAAGATTCTGAAAATGGCCAGGAAACTGTGCATGCACTTCATCCATTCCTACAAAGCCAGGAACACCCTCCTCGAGTTGCAGCGGCAGAACGGCCTCCCCCAACACACTCTGATATGCGATGTTTCCACCCGTTGGAATTCCAGCCTGCACATGTTGGGCCGACTGTATGAACAGAGAAAGGCCATTAACGATATTTTGATGATCCAAGCGGACAGGAGTACTCCCTGTGTAACTTTGATGTCAGCCAGTGGCAGCTCATGCGTGACACCTGCCGTTTGTTGAGGCCATTCGAGGAGGCGACGTTATTTGTCAGTCACCAGGACTACGGGATGAATAACGTCATTCCACTGCTTCATGTCCTGGAACAGATGCTGAAAAATCTGTCTGGGCAGGGGACTGGAGACGTGGCGACTACATCTCGCGGCCACATGAGTCCGGTGGGGACTGAAATGGAGGAGGAGGAGGACATTGGAGCAGAAGCATTGTCTGGTGAAATGAGTAGATTTTCTACCCAGGTGACAAGAGAGGAGGAGCAGGAGCAGCTGGAGGAGGTAGATGGAGATGAGGAAGATGAGGCAGATGACCTACAAGCACCGTGGCAGTATACAGTGGAGATGGAGGCAGGGAGCCCCTCGGAGTCACTTGTGCAGATGGCCCACAGCATGCTGATTTGCCTGGCTAGTGACAGCCGAATAGTCAGCATCCGGCAGAGGGATGACTTCTGGCTCTCCACCCTATTGGACCCTCGCTACCGGTCCAAAATGGGAGCCTTTTTTCCCAGCTGCTGAGAGGGAGGACAAACTCAAATACTATAGGGAAATCCTCCATAGTCAGTTGGCCGCTGCCCATGTGCGGCATCATCCCTCCTCTAACAGGTCTGACCAGGGGGTTCTTCAGCGCTCACGTACTACTGCCACGGCTGCCGAGGGGAGGTGGGGGGGTAGGAGCAGTACCAGCTCCATCAGCAGCAACCTAAGTCTGGAGTCACTGATGAGCAGCTTCCTTCACACGCCTAGTGAGGAGGGCAGTCGCCAGCAGCAGCAGCAGGACCTGGAGCAGACCCTGAACCAACAGATGGTGGCCTACTTGGACAGCACTCTGCCACCCCAGTTAGAAGATCCGCTTGACTACTGGGCAGCCAAACTGGATGTGTGGCCGCAACTTGCCGAGTTTGCAGTGGAGAAGCTGTCCTGCCCGGCCAGTAGTGTGGCATCAGAGCGGGTGTTCAGTGCGGCGGGGGCCATCGTTACCCCAAGGAGAACTCGCTTCTTCCACGGGAAATGTGGAATGACTGATCTTTGTTAAGATGAATCAGGCGTGGATCGGCCAGGATTTCCACACACCAATGCCTTAGGCGTCAGACTACATCAGCCATGACGCCTCACCCAAACTTTGAGAAATGAGTCTGGGTTCAAACTACCTGCCTCAGCCACTATTCTGATGCCGCCACCCGCCTGATGCCACACATCTGCTGCCAGTTTCTCCATCTGCCTACCACCATCTTTACCAGGGACTGGTATTGCCACCCACCTCCACACTCTGTCATTGTGCCACTCTATGACCTCATGCTGCTGCTGCTGTTGCTGGTGCCGTGACATCCACACTGTGTCATTGTGCCACTCTCTGACCTCATGCTGTTGCTGCCGTGACCTCCACTCTCTGTCATTGTGCCACTCTGTGGCCTACTACTGTTTTGCCACCTCCATAATTTTTGAGAAATTCGCCCATCTCTAGACTTGACCACTCAAAGGGGTCAATCAATTGTACAATTGTAAATGAATATATATATATATATATATATATATATATATATATATATATATATATAAAGAAAAAATATATTTTATTAAATACAGAAAAGAGAACAAAGAATAAGTAAATAAATAAATGCACAAAAATTTTTAACCATAGAAGAAGATACGTAGCAGGTGAGATAGGAAGGGAATAGGCATAATGCAATAAAGCATAACAAGTAACTAGCAAAGTACAACAAATACAGTCCTACCCCACCAGAAAAGTACTTCCTGCGGCAAGAAGCAATGGAAGTGACTACATGACGGCTATAGAAGCCTTCATTAGGCTTCCAACTACCATGGCAACTGCTCAGCAATGTCGTTGCTGGCGGGCCGAACAGAATGAGGAACAAGAGTTAAATACTATGGATCAGATACCCGCGCTCTCAGCAGCAGGTGTCAGCTGTAATTAACAGCCAGCACCCGGCACCTATGGAGGGCACTAAGCGAGTGAGCCCGCTCCATAGCTCCTTACTAGCATACTCAGAAGTCATATGTCGGTAAGGGGTTAAAATCGATTATTTTGCAAATTATTTTAGCCAAAATTTTATTTGGACCAATTGCTGAGATTTAGGTTGAATTTTAAATCCTTTATGACATCACTTAAGTGGCAAAAATTATTGGGAGGAGGGTGTGCTATTATCTTTTGACAATCTTAGGTTTGGTTCACTTTTGCGTTGGAGGTTTCTTTCGGAACCTTCAGGACAGAGTTGAGAACAGACGACACAGGATCTGCTTCACAGTGGACACCCACGGCACCCAACTGACCCAATTAATTACAATGGGTTTGTCAGGTGTCCACCGTGGTGTCTGTCATTGAGAAGGAGAAAAAAAAGCAGTAACATCTGACGCAAATGTGAACATAGCCTTAGCACAGGTCTCATACAGTGTGACAAACTGTAGTTGCAACATTGAAACTTTGTCAATTTTTTCAGCAATTTCCAATAAAATTGAATTTGGGATTTCTGGAATCAATGCACTTAGATTTGGGTCCAATTTGACGTAGATCTGAATCTGATGTGCAACACTGAATGAAATAACTTACCCACTATTAGTTTAACCCCTCAAAGGAGTTTTCTCACTAGGATGTTTCATAGAGCTACAGCTAGCTTTCGATTGTCTGATCAGGCTGTGGGTGGGTCCATAGCAGTGACTGACATATCAGCTGTGCCGTTCCTAGCTATTCCTGTTACAGTGGCAAGACTGCAGGAGATTTATAAAGTGTATTATGCAAGGTATTACAAAAATGTCTAATCCCCTAACAACTTTTAATAACATCTTTAAAATGTTTCCAAATATATAATTGTACAAAAACACACAATTAACATCAGTCCCACATGTAGTGATTGTGAGGTGTAAGCAAAAAAGAGGGACTAATGTGTGCACACTCAATGTCCCTCTCCTGGCACTTAGTGGAGACCCTGCCACGAAAAGGACGACCCCGCAAATATATTCCCCATATTACCCTATACATCTGTCCCTACTGTTTCCATGTACTAATATGTATACAATGGTGCAATGGGAATGAAAACATATGTCACAGTGTATCACAGTAGCAAGTTAGTAAAATGTACCAACCAGATTCAAAAATCTGATAGTCTATCAGACCAAAGAGATATACCCATTTCTAAAAATATGTGGCTAAGTCATCCCTAGACACCTTTCATCTTGCTTTCAAACACTTATCAATGGGGTATAGCAGAATATATAGCAGACTATAATAGCCTTATTGCAGTTGCCCCATTTTTTCCATAAGTCTGGACTAGTACATAAATTCCTGGTTTGTTAAGATGGCCGGTGTTTCCACGGGGAGTTGGTATACTCCATCTGATGAGAAAGTAGATGTCTCTCACGTTACAGGATGTAGGGAAGGATTTATACATCCTTCGGCCCCTTCCCTCAGAAAATTAACCAATTACAGATGATCTCTGTCCCGGAGTACCTGGCGCCGCTATCCGTGGTGCTGGCCGCGGCCCACGTACTCACCCTGCCGCTTCTGTGCTTCTGCGTCCTCCTGCTGGTAGCTGTGTGCCCCCGTTCCCTAGGGCGTACGCGCGCTGGCTCGCTCTGATTTAAAGGGCCAGTGTGCCGGTAATTGGTCTTGCCCGCTGCTGACCTTATTTAAGGGTTTCACTTCCTCAAAGCCCTTGCTGGATCCTCACAGCTCTTGCCTGCAGTGATAGCTTACTTCCAGTGTTCTCCGCATTCTGTTCCGTTGAGTCCTATCGCCTGTCCTTGGACCGTCGCCTGCAGATCCTGTACCTCTTCGCACCTCGGCAGCCTCTGCAAGCGACCTGGTAGTACTCCGTTGCAGCAAGACCATCCCGCTTTGCGGCGGGCTCTGTTGAAAGCCAGGACCCACTTAGATTCCACTCCCGGGCACGGCTTACGTCTTCGCTTGCGAGGGTCCAGTGGATCCACATCCTGCCGGGCGTAACACCTTCTCTAAGAATATGCTCTAGCATCCACCCCGACTATACTGTATTAACCAATTCTTACCTTCGAACGATGTTTCCCAAGCATGTAGGTATCACTCTCTCATGTGTCTTAGTCAAGCAGTGAATAATCCACTTGATAATGTATGATCAATAATCAGATAATTCTGGCATTTGATGCAATGAGAGATAAGAAAGAGCAGGGATCGATGGTTGGTAACTAGAGAAACTTGTGCGCTCTGAGAGGAGGTAAAAATCTTCTTCTATCTCCTGACCAAAGCAAAATCTACAAAGCAATGTGCTTGGTAATAGTCTTCGTTTACCGTCACCTACATGTTAAAAGCCAATCATTGTAGTGAGAAAACCCCTATAAAGCTCTGAAAACCATAACCCTAATGCTAAGCCCAATTTAGGTTTAGGACTAGAGTCCACTTTTTTGACAATTTTCGCCAAAATTCCATTTGGGCTTACTAAAATTAAGGGCCACATATATGAACCCGATTAAGGTCTAAAACTCACTCTTTTGCCCATGATAACCTATGGGGAAAAAAGAGAGTTTTAGACCTAAACAGATTCATACATGTGGCCTTAAATGTCTTGCATTCAGGTCGAATTTGACATAGAGCTGAATCCAAAATACAGCACAGTTTGAAATAAATTACACACTTTTAAGGAAAAAATAAAAAAAGCTTCCAAAGATGGGGTTCTTATAACAATTGTGTGGCCGCAGTGATCAATCGTGCCACGTGACTAGATACTAGAAATAGAACTACCCATTTGTTTTAATCATTCATTTTTATGAAGCTCAATTTTTAAACTGAATGTTACTGCATTCAACCACCTCAGTCCTGCTACATCTGCAGATCATTCCTAGATCTTGCATACTTTAAGGGCCACATGTATGAAACTATTTAGGTCTAAAACTCATTTTTTATGCCCATAGGTTACCATGGGCAAAAAAGTGAGTTTTAAAGCTAAACAGCTTTCATACATGTGGCTGAAAAAAACATTTAGAGCGACATGTCCCATTAGGGCTGCGCCATTTTTTTGGTGTATTTTGCGCCAAAATACTGGTGACGCGCTATTCTCTATATAAATGAACTGTAGGACACCAAAACTAGGCGCATTTTACCCCAGGCAGGACACATTTGAATGCATCTAAAGTAGACGGATCAAATATACTAGCAATGATACGCTATGTGCCTACATTTTGCTATGCGCCTAGATTAGACGCATCAATTATACTGTACTATCCAAGGTAGACCAGATGGCAGAATTTTGCCAGGTTCATTCATTCATTTGCCTATAAATCATTTTTTAAAGGGACTTAAAAACTGACATGGGCGGCGCCTCTGTTCTGACAGGTCAATATTAATCTGAAGAAAAAAATAAGAAAAATAATAATAATAATTGTTTTTTTTTT
>JAODAL010028254.1:0-53630 GCA_025379985.1 Phyllomedusa bahiana
GTCAGTGAGATGTAACGCCCTTACCGTGCTTACTATTCCATGTGTTTGTAGTCAGATGGACTTTGGTGGACACAGATGCAGCCAACGCGCTGGTCATCCTCTCTGCAGGGCAGGGACAGCTTTTATGACAAAGAAATGCCTGCTCGACATCTGATATTGGGTGCATGCCAGGGCTATGATGTGGATGAACCCATCTGTGTCCACCAGGCAACATTTCTAATGCCAGCAGCCAGGCAATGCCAACATTCAGGCTTTTAGCTTCGGGATGGTTGGAGTAAAAGCGTTTCTTATGCTCCCACACCTGGTACACAAAAGGCTGGCTGCTGTATGGCGTCTAATCTAGTCGAACCAGAACCTCCATGTTCCCCACTGCCATGTTCTCACTGCCTCCAATGGTACTGCCACCTAATGTAGTAGAACCGGAACCTGGCTGATCCCCATTGCCATGTTCTCGCTGCCACCAATGGTACTGCCGCCTAATGTAGTCGAACTGGAACCTCACTGTTCCCCATTGCCATGTTCTCGCTTCCACCAATGGTACTGCTGCCTAATGTTGTCAAACCAGAACTTCCATGTTCCTCATTGGCATGTTCTTGCTGCAACCAATGGTACTGCTGTCTAATCTTGTCGAACCAGAACATCGCTGTTCCCCATTGGCATGTTCTCGCTGCCACCAATGGTACTGCCGTCTAATCTAGTCCAGCCTGCAGAGGCATAACTTGAAGATCTTGGGTCCTGGTGCAAAAAGTGAAATGGGGGGTCCTGCCAGTTACCATGTGCCATTTCCAATACTGGTGTCTTCTTATGTGTCAAAGGGGCTCTGAAGCAGCTGCTACCGCTGTACCTACTATAGCTACACTGTCCTCATCTTTTCAGTTAGCCATTGAAAGGAATGAATTATTTTAGCCTGTGAATTTTTTTTATGTGGCTCTTAGAGACAAATTATCTTCACTAAGTTGTACCACGTATCCAGTTTACTGTTATGGATGGTAATTCCAGCTTCTCCTCACCTGTATAGGTATAAAAATTAACCTGATCATCTTCTCCCATTGACTTTAATCGGGATCGACGATCGGATCGAGATTGCCTCGATCATCAAATCTTTTTAGGAATTGCTCATCTCTACCAAATACTTATTTTCCACCATCATTTGCAAATAAATTCTTTCCAAATCAGGCAATGTGATTTTCGGGATTTGTTTTCTCATCTTGTCTTTCATAGTTGAGGTCTACCTATGATGTCTATTACAGTCCTCTCTTATCTTTTTAAGTGGGAGAACTTGCACAATTGGTGGCTGAATAAATACTTTTTTTCCCCACTGTACATGGTTACTTGGGTATCCCATATTGTTATATCATATATAAGGCATTCAATGCAGAATTCTCTTTGTGTGAACTTTCCCTGAGGAGAAACTGTATAGTGTTTGGAAGATTTTTATTTCAACTTGGGAAAAAAGAGAAGTACACCTTCTTTCTGGCTGTGTTATTTATGGCTGTTTCTTTCTTTTTCGCAATACTATTAATGTATGACAAAATGAAGGTGCCCTGATATACATTTTAATTGTATCTCAAACTGTATATATTAAAAGAACTCTTATTTTTAACAGTGAATATATTATTAGTGTTACATTTCAATGCAGCACAGCAGCACATCTCTTTTGTGAATCTACAAAACAGTCTAAAACTCATATTCTATTGACTTTCTACTTGGAGAAGCCCATTCATTGCATAACTATATAAGAGATGAATTTCATATCTATTGTAAAAATGTAAAAGAGGAAGAGGAAGGATGCATAATGGGCTTATGCATAACATACATTTATCTTGTGAATGCTAAAATGATACCTTTTTTTCATCAAATGGATAAGTATCTCATTGTTAATCCTTTATCTTGTCTTTGGTGAGTTTGAAAGCCCAGCTTTGTTGGGTTGTGTTCATTATTTGCATTTTAAGACAGTTTTTGCCTGAAACTTGGAATAGATCCAAAAAAGAAAAAAAGACTATGTTAAACAGCCTAAGTTCCACATGGATTGTGATGAAGATTCCATGTTGGAATCTGGGGGAAAAGCAAATTCCATGTTTTCAGTGAGAATTTGAAATCCTGGATAAAAAAAGGAAGTATCTTGTTATTTCTTGATGCAAATTTTATGTGAAAACTGCATTTTACAAGGATTATGCCCATTCATTAGGCTAATCCAGGGCCAAATTCATACTATACAAGCCGCAAATGCACAACAGAAATAATAGATTATGCCTCAGATTTCTACCGCAGATTCCATGACCTATTTTTTTAGTGGAAAACTGCATTGTGTAAATACAGCTATAGGGTGCATTCAGACCTGGAAGAATTTATTTTTCACATCTTGCTGCAAACTATGGTAGGTTGTTTTGTGGATTCACTGCAGATTTAACCTCTATACACTAAAGAAGTGATGTCTGTGGTGAAAATCCATGGCATAGTCACAGAGAATCAGCGTGCATCAGAAATAGTCTTAGAATATTTTATAGAATGTCAGGGTACAGCCACACGTAGTAACAAAATACCAGTTGGATTCTGACAAAAAAATTCGACCAGTATTTTATCATCTTTTGAATGGTTTAGAGGGATAATTGTGTCCATGGTTTATGGATTCAGCTGTCTCCCTAAATATTGAACAAAACATTTTCCACCTAAAAAATTCGACCAGTATTTTATCATCTTTTGAATGGTTTAGAGTGATAATTGTGTCCATGGTTTATGGATTCAGCTGTCTCCCTAAATATTGAACAAAACATTTTCCACCTAAAAACCAGGTTTAAAAATGTGCATGTTCCAAGTTTTTTTGACAGTTTTCAGACTTGAAATCTGACCATCAGAAAAATCTAAGTTGCGCAGACTACAGCTCAGATTTTCCATTGAAGCCTGTGAAAATGGTTGACTGTCGGTTTGAAGACTGTTTTCAAATCCAAAAACTGACTGAAAACCATGCCGTGTTGACGTACCCCTAGACAACAGAAACTTAGGCTGTCTCAAAGTATGCCAGTTTGATCACAAAGGCTCATGCTGTTTAACAAGATTCCAACCACCCGCTGACTTAACACATCCTGGCAGTGGACAAATAATCCTGCATGACCCTTACCTTTCATAAAAAAAGACTCGTGCTGCATAATAAGATCGTCCCTGTGCCTCAATTTATAGTATACACCTAGCTATCATATATCACCATTGTCCAGATTATTTTCAGGACTGTCTTTTGCTTTGTTTAGAGTTCCAAAACAGACTGATAAACAAACTACTACTTATGTACATAGTGCCAGTGCAATGGTGAGAAAGGGCAACTCCAACATGCCCACTCTTTTGTGCATGTCTATGATTGCAGGTCTCTTAGAGCAACTGAAGGTGTTCTTTGTTATCTCTGTATGAGATTGGGTTGGGACAAGTGGAACTACTCCTACTCCTTTTACTGAGACATGACCTGGTACTATCAACATGTTCTCAAGTTTGTGAGGAAACATCAGCTGGATGAACACACGTTTGACTTGTGTCCATCCAGGCAAAAATCTACAAGCTTAATCGAGCACTTAAATATTTAATGGAGGCTATTCATAGGTTCCCTGCTCAAACAGCTGAGACTATATGAAAGAATATGGCTTCCACCATGTTGATCAACATTTTTTGTAGTCATGCAGGTTTAAGAACTATAACGTTTATTCACATGTGGTCATTGAACTAATTTATTTTGCCTTTTTTCTGTGTAATTTTTACATTAGATTTATTTAAATATTATTCATATCAAGGAAAATGGTAAAAACTGTAAAACATCTGCTGAGTGGCATTTGTAGATAAATGAAAAAAATCATCTGGGTAGAAAAATGAAAAGAGTCCTCTGGGTGGCATTTGCAGATATCTTTTTGTTCCTGAACTCTGAAATACAGCCTCTTTCACTAACTACAGAGCTTATCTGGGTATGAGCAAGAAGGCAGGAACAGTAATAAACCATCCCTGCCTTCTTAGTAGAGTATTTTAAGGGAACCTGTCAGGTGGTTTATGCTGCCCTATCCAAGAGCAGGATGTGATAAAGGGAGGGAAGTTGAGGTCTGTGATATATAGATTTATATAATGTGGAGCAGGATTTCTGAGTAAAAAATAGATTAAATTCTGACTCGACTCCTTAATTGACAGTAGGAGTCCTGCTTACCCCGCCACATGTAATGTACTGGATTAACCCTTTATGTACAGGGTTAACTCTTTACAATTAATTGCACTGTTATTTAAAGTAATTACACTATGATGTTACTGTATGGAATTGCATTGGTGATGATGATGACATGTTGGTGCTGCAGTGTAATGCCTTTGGTTTATTTTTCCTCCTTTTTTGTCAGTCCTAAGGATGGATAGATGACCTTTGGGTGAACTTTTAGTGTGCTCGGTCTATGTAATTCTGTGTTAAGTATACTAAATGAGATAATAACCTGCTAAATCAATGTCAGAGAGATGTTTTGACTGTGTAAGAGCTCCCTCCAGCAACAGAAAAAAAGGAGGGGGAGGAGTTTCTATGGTTTCCAGGAGAGAGGGGTAGAGAGAGGGAAAGTTTTAAAATTGGCCCTAGTGTAATGTAATGGGTTCTACAGTTTCTTTTTCTATGAATTAACTGACAAACTTCAGACCTTATCTCTAGTTCAAAAGGGGTAAGTCAGGATGGAGGTTGTAACTTAACCCTTAAAGCCTGGATAGCTGTCAGACTGCAGTTGTCTCACAGATTCTCTTTCCTTTTGACTTTAGAAATATTTGCAGAGAAGCTGCAAGCAGGCAGTTTGGGATCATCCATCCTTGAGAGGCAGTGTAATGGCCTGACCCATGTGTGGCCTGCTTCCCAGAAGATATCCAGAGTGGTGCCTATGGCCTGGCTCAAATCCAGTTTCTCCTGGGTTAAGGAAAAGTACCTCTGGATCTAAGAAAATAGTGGATCACCAGTTCTCCTGGGCTCTATTCTACTCCTTGAAGTCTAAGCTGGGATTCCAAAGGGACTTTATGTTATTGAATTTAAGGAATGGTAGCTTGCTACTGGTGTGAGCTTATGTGGAGAAAAGACTGTAGAAGATATATTTAAGGAATTATGTGATTAACAACTTGCTGTGAAATTAAAGGACAAGTCACTGGTTTATACCGCTAAACCTCTGTCTGCTCTTCTCCTTTCTGCATCTGACATCATTGGCACCTCACAGCAACATCACACAACAGCAGGGGAGTGCTACAACCCCCACGATGGAGTGTGCCCCGGAGGTTAATAACACCAAGTAATATAAAGGACCCCCTCTTTATTGTAACTGCATGCTGGAGCGGCATGAGAGGTTTGGTGAGTGAATGCCACCATAACAATGGCTAAGTGAGTCCTATCCACTCCTTTGCACACACTTTGTCTGTATGCTACACACATACAGTGATACACAACTTTTCCTGTATCAATATGTGTATAGAGCAAACTGTCAATCATGTGGGCTGAGTAAGCAGTATTTTCATTTTCACTTTCACAGATTTTCTCTGCTTTTTATTCAGAAATCTTGTCTCAAATCTTATAACCTGATATTGCAGATCTTAGCTTCTCCCTCTATCATAATCTGCTCTTAGACAGGGAAGCATAAACCACCTGATGCGTTTACTTTAACCCCTTCCCGCAATAGGATGTACCAGCTCATTCTATCAGGAAGTGCTTTCCAGCGAGTGGATGTACCAGTACGTCCTGCATGTATATTACCACTGGCCTCATGCCACATCACCCCTCAGCTGCTGTGATCTATTATGATTGCTGAAGCTAAGGAAAAGACAGAAGGAGGGGGCTCCTTCTGTCTTTTCTCGGTGCTCGCTGCTGTCTCCTCATCTGACAGCCCGGGAGTGTAAGAAACACTTCTGGACTGTCTGTAACATCACAATGCTGCGCAATGCATTGTGGACATTGCGGAGCATGGTGAGTGACAGTCACATGGAGACCAGTAGACAGCAGCAATGCTGTGTACTGATCTCTATTCTATCAGTGATTTTAAGATCATGGATACAAATCCCCCATGGGGAAAAGTGAAAAAAAGTGAAAAAGTAAAAAAAAGTAAAACAAACACGAAAAATAAAATAAAAAAACATATTTTGTATCGCCGCGTGTTTAACGACCTACCCTATAAATCTGTCATTTTAACCCACACAGTGAATGCTGTAAAAAAAAAAACACAGAATTGTGATGTTTGTTTATCCTACAGCACATAAAATGGAATAAAAAGCAATCAAAACTCATATAAACGCCAAAGTGGTGCCAATTAAAACGTCAGTTCATCTTGCAAAAAAAGCCCTTACACAACCCTGTATACGGAAAAATAAAACAGTAATGGTTAGCATAAGATAGTGAAACATTAATATTGTTTTACGCAATAAAAATACTTTTTTAAAGCACTTCAAAAATTATATAAATGGGATATTGCCGTAAACTAATCGACCCACAGAGTAAAACTAACTTGTTACTTATACTGCACAATGAGTGCTGTTAAAAATAAAAAACACTACTAGGATTGCAGTATTTTATTCACCTACCAAAAAATGGATTTAAAAGCAATCAAAAAGCTTTGTCCCCACAAAAATGATACCGATAAAAACATCAACTCATCCCTCAAAAAACATGCCCCTACACTGCTCTGTACATGGAAAAATAAAAAGTTATGGCTCTCAGACTATGGCAGTGCAAAAACATGTTTTCCTTTTTCAATAATGGTGTTTTTTTGTGTAAACTCAGTAAAACATAAAAAAATATATAAATTGGGTGTCGCTGCAATCGTATCGACTTGCTGACTTGCTGTACGGTGACCGCTGTAAAAAATAAAAATAAACATTACCAGAATTGTTGTATTTTGTTCAAAATGCCTCACATAAATCTTAATAAAAAGTTATCAAAACACTCAATGATGGTTCCAATAAAAACATCAACTCATCCCGCAAAATATAAGCCCATACTCAACTCTGTATACACAAAAATACAAGATGTATGGCTAGCAGACTATGAAGACATAAAAATGCAATTTTTCAATTTTTTTCTATTGTATAAAAGTAGTAAAACATAAAAAAAACTATATACAATTATATCATTGCAATTGTACTGACCTGCATGGTAAAGTTATCATGTCACTTATGTTACACGGCAAACGCTGAAAAATTGAAGCCAAGAAAACAATGGCAGAATTGTGTTTTTTTCCCCTCATTTTCATGGCCCAATGCTAAAAAAACTAAGGAACACCTGTGCACCCAAAATGCACAATACACCCTTAGATGAGATAAATGAGGAGTGTTGAATCCAAAATGGGTGCCTTCTGGAAGGTGTTACCAGTTCTGGTACTTTGGAGGCTTTGCAAATGCGACATGGCACCCACAAAAATCTGCATTGCAAAAGCCAAATAGCACTCCCCCTCTTGTACGCCGTGCCATATAGCCAAACAGCAGTTTACACCCACATGTAGGATATTGCTGAACTTGGAAGAAATTGCGCAACAAAATTTGAGGTGTTCTTTTTCCAGGATTCCTTGTAAAAATGAAACATTTTCAGCTAAAATTGCAGATTTTTGGAATACAATTAATTTTTTTATTTTTGCCTAATGCTAAAAAAGATTGTTAAACAACTGTGGGATCAATATACTCACTACATTGCTGGATATATTCCTTATGAGGTGTAGCTTCCAATATGGATCTTTTTAGGGGTGTTTATTAAGTTTTAATACCTTAGGGTGTCAGCAAACCTGCAATGGCGCCTGAATTAAATCGTATTGAAAATGAGACCCCAAATTCCAGTAGGTACTACTCCTTTTCTGGGGCTTGTAGTTGAGCCAAATAGCGCACTAGGACCACATAAGGGATGTCTCTAAAAATGGCACTGTTGTCCAGCCTGGACTGTCTTACAGTATATGTTTGTATTTGATAACAGATTAAAAGCTTTGTTCAATAACCCCACCTTCCTAAAAACAGCTGTCTACAGATAGGTGTCTCTGGTTTGGCTGATATATCTAGTCATGGTTAAAAGGGTTGTCGTCCTCTTTCATTTATTTTTTTTCCTTACCACACAAGAGCCCATTCAAATTAAAAAACTTATACTCACCTCTTCCCTCATCTTCATTCCAGCACCACACCATCCTCCACCACCTCCAGTTTTCAGTTTTTCTCTTTCTCCATTGGACAGGAAACCCCCACTGCAGAAGCCGATTGGCTGCAGAAGTCATGTTCCACTGCCAGACTTCACAGCGCAGCTCACTTCTGAACACTGACATCATGCAGTGGCATGTGACCACTGTAACCAATCAGAGGCTGCAGCAGTGATGTTCCTTTCCAGAACAAGAAAGAAAAAAACAGAAGACCGGCAGTGGGTGAGGATGGTGCAGTACTGGAATGAAGGTGAAGGGAGAAGTAAGTAAAAGTTTCTTATTTAGAAAGGGGCCCTACTATGGTAATAACAAAATTTAAATGACATGGCTAACCCCTTTTGAGCTCTTTAGTGGGTTGGACATTGACTTGCAGAGCTACCTACAGATGATAGTACAGAGACAGTTTTCTTCAATCTGGAAAAGAGTTAAAGTGGTTTACTCATCAGGCTGTTTCACAGAGCTTGCTCTTCATAGCCAGTTGTAGACTCCCACTTCTTGGTTAGGTAGTGGGTGGTTCTACAGCAGTCACTCGCATATCAGCTCTGTCATTCCTAAATTAGCCCATTAGAGAGAATTTGGTAATGGAGAGGTTTGAAAAGCAGAGCAGAGCTCTAAAGGGTTAAAATTTGTCAGTTAGAAAGATAAACAAGCTCCTGGGATGCTGATAAAACACAGCAGGGAGTGATGTTGTCATTATGGTCAGGATTGCAAGATTAGAGAGAAGGAAGCTTGCGTACATGAACAGGAGATAAGAATCACCATAGCTCTGAAGAAATTGAAAGCAGAACAGCAATGTATTTGGTAATAGTCTTTATTTTGTTTTCATGTTTAAAACTAGTCAAATTGATGAAAATACTGCTTTCAATTTTATCTAGTGCCTGTTACAGTATTTAACTCCAAGATTTGGTTTAACAGCATTCAATTCCTGTGAATTATTTACAGGTTGTTTTCACAACTAAAATTGAAGAGAAATATAAATTATATAGCTTGTGGGAAAGATAATAACAAGGCGGAAAGAAGGGAGAGAGGAAACAAGATCAAAACCCATAAAACTGTTAAAGGTTTAAATAAGGTCTAAGAGGTAAGTGTTTTACTATGAAATTAGACACAGGATACAAGGGGGCACAAGCTGAAATTAGTTGTGGGCAGGATAAGAAGCAATGTCAGAAATGTTATTCTATTAAAAGAGTAGTAGATGCTTGGCAGAAACTTCCAGCAGATGTGTTTGGAAAATCAATGCTGTTTGGAAAATCAATGCTAAGTGAATTGAGTATGCTTAGGATAAATGTATCTATCCTAAGATAGCAATCAAAGGGAAATATTATGAGAGCATACTAGACTGACTAATTGGTCTTTTCCTGCAATCAGTCTTCTATGTTTTTTTTTTATAATTTGGAGCAACTCCAAAGTGTTCTTAGACTAATCTGTTGTTATGAGTTGCTCTAACCTGACGTATGGTCCCTCTCACTTACCTGCCTCCTCTTCTGCGCAGCTCCCGTCTCCTGCTCAGTGTCAACGCATGGGTCCCCGCTCCTTAGGACATGCGCGTCTGTCGGCTCTCTGAGATTTATAGGGTCAGCACGCTAGTGATTGGATAATCACAAGGCGTTGACCCTATATCCTCTGTCCTGTCCTTTCCTGCACTGCCAAGTATTGATGTTCTATAGTTGGTGTTCTAAGAGTGAGAGATTTACGCTGCCATTTTTCTGCGTACCAGACCTTCTTGCCTGTTCATCTTGACCACATTGCCTGACCTGACCTTTCTGCCTGTTCCCGACTATGGCTTAGCCTACTGATTCTGCACCATGCTACACCCTGGCTGCAACAGCAAGCAAGTTATGTCAGGGGTAGGGACCTTGGAGTCTCCACTGCACAAATCCAATCGGCCTTACCGCAGGCTCTGCGGTGGTCCAGTGAATTCACTCCTACCTGTGACAGTATACTTGGTCCCTCGAAGACGGTGAAAAGGTTAAGAGCTTTGTGGCATCGGATACCATTTTTTTACGGCTATCTTGTTGAGACCCCAATAGTTGATGCAGGGGCAAAGAGAACCATCTTTCTTTTCCACAAAGAAGAACCTGGTGCTGGCCTGATGTGGTGGAAGCATTTCTGCTTGTTTTTCATAAGACACAACAGTAAAATCCTGATACGGAAATGTTAGACCCAGCAGAAGAGGAAAAGGCATCAGTAGAGAAGGGTTATGTACCAAACAGGGTACCATAAGGCAACTAGAGGAGCAGCCTTGTCCCCAATGTGTGACTTCACCCATTTGCAAGTTGAGCACAGAAGAGTGGCCCTGCAGCTAAGGAAGTCCCAGCAGAAGTGCAGAGAAAGAACGGGGCAAAATATGGAACACAATCTTCTCCTTATGTAACACCCCCACTTGAAGGGTCAGAGGTTCAGTCTGAAACTGAATGGAGTCTCACAGACATTCTCCGTTCATAGACAAGATAATCAAAGGTTTGTTCAGGTTGGGAGACGATAATTGGAGATCAAAAAAACATTGATGAAATTCCCAGCTGATCCAGAATCCAGGAAGGCTGTGGCTTGGAGTAAGGTACCAGACGAGAAAATTAGAAGAACTGTGATGGTTAACCGTGGAGAGGTAGTACTCATACTTTGGAACACCTCTCCCATGAAACCTAGGTGCAGTACACAACGGGCAGTTCTTTAGAAAATACTTGGAACTGCCGCAGTAAAGGCAGAGGTTTTGCTGGCATCTATGGGCGCATTCTTCCACAGTCAGGTAGAGGCACGCTGGCGGAATCCATGGCCAAGTATATTGTTATGGATAGGAGTGGATTCACTGGACCACCGCAAGCGATGGTGTAAGCCACATCAAGTAACGGAGTCTAATGAGCCTCCAAGTCTTCAAAAGAGCCCACCACAAGGCCAGTTGGATTTGTACAGTGGGAGACTCCAAAGTTGTTACCCCTGACATGACTTGCTTGCGGTGGCAGCTGGGATGTATCGATGTACCGAATCGGTAGGGTAAGATGTAGTCAGAGACAGGCAGAAAGGTTAGGGAAGGTAGCAGGCAATGTGGTCAAGATGAACAGGCAGGAAGATCTAGTACACTGAATAATGGATAGCACAAATCTCTCACTCTCCAACACCCACTATAAAACACCAGTACTTGGAAGGGCAGAAAAGGACTGGCCAGAAGATATACGGTCAAAGCCCAGTGATTATCCCACCATTGACCCACGGACTATTTAAATCTCAGAGAGCTGGCACGCACCCTGGAGGGCAGGGATGCATGCAACGACAATGAGCAGGAGACAAGAGCTGCGCAGGAGTGGAGGCAGGTGAGAGGGACTGGTTGACAGGTCAGAGCAAGGGTGTCCGCGGACCAACGTGGTGTGCACAGCAGAACTCGTAACAACTGTATTTTTCTTTTAGACATGTTACATTTCTTTTTTGTCTGCACTATTTATAAATTATATAAATAGAAGAAGAGCACCATAATGCAAAAATGGTCAAAACGTTAATTATGTAATAGATATGTAAAAAACTTAATGAGGAGAGATTTATTTACAATGTCATTTCATTTATGCTAATCTACATTGGAGTAAAATGCAGCAAATCTATTTATCTCTTAATAAATTTAGCGTGCCCTGGATTGTCTTTCTGCCATTTTCTGGCATAAAACTTTATTATTGTACAAGACGGTTGATAGCTATCTCAACTAAACACTGTCTGTGTCATGTTTTCTACTTTTCAATACCATATAGTGATGCGAATGTGATAATAAATTGCCCGTAATATGTTATCCTTAACAGACTGTGCAAACACAGGCACCACACTGCTAAACATATCTTGTTAGTGGTAAATCAGTTGGTGCTCCCCTTCAAACCAGGCCATCGCTGGTATACCCATTTAAAATTGGAGAAATAGATAACTTGTGCTGATGATATTAAAATCCAAATATGTATAACAATTTTGACCCCTTGTTGATGTGCTATCAATGTACAGTGATAGAAAGTAGTAACTAGCACTCAGCACTGTACATTAACAGTTGTTCCAATCATGTGCATGGGGAAGCTGTGATTGGCATTTGCCCCGCTGTGGCAAGTGTCAGGATTGGAGTGATATCCGTTTGCTTGTGCATTTAGTGTCACTACACTAAACATTAGGGTCAGTGGAAACTCAAATCCTGGCCATTTAAACATTTAATCACTGCAATACATATTAAAGGGGCTTTTTACATGTAGGGAGAGGTAATTAAAGACTTTTTCCAAATACATTAGTCTTTTGATTTTGCCATGATCATGAGATAAGAGAGATTGTGTCTGCTCTGAGTGCACACAAGTTTCTATGGTTACATTAATAATCTTCTTTACTGATTAGACATAGAGCACGGAGTGACATCATCATATACGGAGCTCACTTTTGGAGAAGACTTATTATCTTTAAAGAGTTTCGTGTCACAATATCAATGGCAGGTAGTGGACCCTCTATCGGGCTTACTCCAAGGGGACGTGTCTAAACGGCCATTGAGTTCCTCACAGAGCCTTTGAGGCTAAAGTTGGCTTACACCCTGCAACCTGAGGGCAATCCCCGACAGTGGCAGCTGACCTGGACAGATCAGAAGCGCCCACACCGCAAACACAAAGGATAAACAACAATGCAAGAGGCCAGGAGTTGTGCCAGGGATTGTAACAACTATAAGAAGACACATAGACACAAACTTGACAAAAAACAGATGACAAGACGTAAGGCAAAGCACATAATGCTAAGCACAGCATGGTAAGCACAGAGATCAGGCCCTGAGGTGTGGGATAGAGTGGTTAATAAAGCCCCATGTAAAAGGTGAAGGGTAGAGAAGCCAAACCCAGCTGAACCTAAACAGGAATAATTATCAGCCTCTCCTAGTAGTCAGGAGGATCAGAGGTGGCCACATGATGCATACAGCATGGCCAAATGAACAGGAAAAACCGCATGCCAAACGGAAGTTAGGTCGCAAGCGACCATGCGAACAGTGTCCGTCACAATTGGCTTTTGTTTAAAGATAAACAATTGTTTTCATACCTCAAAATACTTGTAGCTTTGTTTACTGAGGATTAAATCTCCTGCACTTATTTCTTTGTAATGTCTCAGCTAGTTACAGAGAAGCTAAATATACTCTTCACTGTTATAGAACCATCCACAGCCTGACAAAAGCAGAGTGAAAGAAACGCTGGCTTTGACTGTAAAACTGCATGGTGAGAAAACCACTTTAATCATGGTGCTGACAAAGGAAGGGAATACCTTTGACATCTTCAAGCCAGTCCTGGCATTACATACTGCAGTATGGGGCTTTACAAGAGCCCTAGAGGCTGTCCAACATGGTTTTACTATGGAAAGAAGTTGACATTCTAACTTGATTTGTTTTTATGAGAAGGTTAGTAGAGGTCTGATTAAAAGGACAGTTTGGATACAGTGTTTTAGGATTTTGCAAAAGCATTTGACACTGTCTCGTAAGCATCTATTAGGTAAATTAAAGTCTATAGGTTTAGAAATGATATCGCATTGCATCATATGTTCTAGGGGGAGAGAAACTGGGAAATTGGCTTGTTGAGAAGTATCGAGATGTTCTCTACTGTCATAGACTACTTAACAGCGCACAGTGATAATCAGCTGCCTCTCAGGTTCAGGAAATTATTTCCACTCTACAAAGCATTGCTGTGGACTCATCTTGAATATACAGTTTAGTTCTGGGCACAAGATCATTGGACAATACTCTGGGGCTGTAAATGGTATGAGGACAAGCAACAAAATTGAGAAGAGACATGGAGGGTCTTTTAGTTTTGACGAACAGTAAAAAGAATTAAACTTTTTAGTCTTGAAAAGAGATGTTTAAGGAGAGGCATGATTCATTTGAGTAAGTACTTAAATGGTGCCAAAAAATATGGTGAAAAACTGTTTCATGTGTAACCCCAGAAAATAAATTCAAATACCCTTACAGCATAGCTTTTATTTTAATTTCAATATAAAAATATCCCCTTAAATAATAGCAAACCAGGGGGGCATGGCCTGAGCAGGGGATGTGATCAGACGTGTGATCTGTGCTCTCCTGGATTGAGCTCCACAAAATGACCCAAACAAGCCAAAAACAGCAGGCAAGCAGGATTTGCTACTGGCTTCCTGGATTCCTTAGACGCTGCTCATCGTCCCGGTGCATATATCACCTCGCTAGGTGACCCGCAACCCGACTTCTGGACAGAAATCTCCGGCCTCCCCCCAAGACACGGCGGGACGCGGCGCCATCTTACTGCGCACTCCTTACCTCCTGAAGTTCCGGGAATAAGTGAAGCCCAGCGGTGCAGTCCCCGGCTTCGGCAACTTCGGCAGCCATCTGTGCTCACCTGATTGTCTGGCTGCTTTGTCCCGTCCTGTGTGGATTCCGGGATCCCTACTCCGGCGCATCCGCCACTACATCTCTGTGAGTGTGTCTCTCCCTCCCCCCTTTTCATTAGGCCGCTTTTTCCCCCCCTCCTCGTTTGGCAGGGGGGGCGGCGCGTTTAACATGGGGTGTGTCTGCTCCTAACACCACAAGCTGCAGTTTTTTCTCACTCTTCTCCCAAGTGATTTAAATTCTTCCCCCAAGTCCCAAACCCTAAAACAGCCATAAAAAGGGCTTTTTCCCAACAAGAAAACTACCGGCGGGTAACCTCGGGCACCCCCACCACTTTTAAATGGCTCATTTTTGCTGAAAAGCCCCTTTTTACATTTTTCATATCTTCTTTATTCTACTTGGGCAGGCCCAACCCTTCATTTTTGGGAGACTTTTTCTTTTTAACCCCTTCTGTTTTAAAGACTCCCCCCCTTGATTAGGGCTACCTGAAGCCTCCAAATTTCCTCAGGTTTACCCCTTTTCGGCTGAATGAAATATACTGATACAAAAACAACCTGGGTTTTCCCCAAAACCCATGTCGGGCACCCATTTTTACTTCCCAAATTTTTAAAATAGAAATTTTCACCCCCAGACAGAAAAAAATGGGCAGGGGTTTCTAAAACAGCACCAAAATCCAATTCTATTAGGGGCCCCCTCAAAACCCAGTAAAAACTTTAACCTATTTTTAAATGCTATTAAACCCGTTACCCCTTGGGACCCCCTCCAAAAACCCTACTTGTACCATTCATCCTCCCTTTTTCCCCCCATATAAAAAAAAAAAAATTTATTTATATAAAATATATATATATATAAAAATATTTTATATATATATTATATATATATATAAAAAATATATAAAATATTTATATATTATATTATAAAATATATATATAAAAATATACCCTTTGTTTTCCCTGAACGATTTGCAAAAACTTTCTTTTCTCACGCTCCCACGCTAAAAAATTTAAAGGGAGGTACCTAAAGGGAAAAAACCCCTTTAAGGCAAAAAACCTGAAAAAACTCCCTGATTTTTTTCCTCCACCATCCCGCAAGATGAACAAGAAACAAAAAGGGGGTCAAAATTTTCCCTCGGCTCCTCCCCCCCAAATTTTTTTTTAAGGGGTGAATCTGTAGGGTTTGGAAAACCAGGAAGATCAGGGAATTTTCAACCCCTAACAAAAATCCCCCCTCTGCAGAGACTGTTTCTCCTCATTTTTTTTCGAGCCCAGGCCGACTTTTAAACGGGTTAAAATTTAACCTCAGGGCGGGGCTTTCAAGTCCTAGGTTTCCCGAAAGGAAAAAATCGAGTTGAAAAATTTTCAGAATTTTGCGGAATCTCCCTAATTTTTCCTCATTTACACCAACTTTTTCTCTTTGAGGAAAAAAGTTCCTTTACCTCTCGAACAAAGTACTGGATTTTTGAAGATAGATCCCGACTAACAAAACGGAAAAATTGGGCATTGCTGAAACGGGTTTCCCCAGACCAAAAATCACTGCGTTCCCAACGATTTAATGGGCACTTTCCCCTTCCCAAATGCAGCTTCCATGAGCTAATATTGATTGAATTTTACAAAGGGTACCTAAACCGTGAAATCTTTCCCCAAAATACCAAGAGAAACAATTTTCTCGGGGTTTCCCCTTTTTAAACCCCATTTAAAGAGAAAATTTCCCCAAAGCACTTCGCATGGTCGACTCTCTGTCAGACAAATTCCCAAACATCTCTTTATTTCCGGATTTTTGCCCCCAGCTACCCTGAAGGGTAGGCGGAAATTTCCCAAACCCTACAAACCAAAATCCTCCGGGGAAAAAGAAATTTCCCTGTCGCTGGGGCCCTTTCCCCGTTAAACTGCTCATTATAAAGGGTTTAACCCATTACGTTGACCATCGACCCTTTGGGTTTGTGGTCGATATCGACCATCATCGACAAGATAGTCGATTTGAGGGTGGTCGTTTTTAAAAGAAGCCATTAAAATCTATGGGAGAGCAACAACACATTCTTAAAAAACCCCAAAAAGGAAAATGGAGAAGCTGGAAATTTTTATCCACAACAGTCAAATGGGTTCATGCTACAACTTAGCAACACACTTGGTTTTTAAAAACCACAGAAAAAAAATTTTACACACCCAAACCCCACCCTGTCCCTTTTTAACCACGCATACCCCTTTAAAAATGGGATCAACCCCAAATTAAAAAGTGCCAGAAGGCAGTATGATTTTTAAACCCTCATCTTTTCTTGAAAATGGACATTGGGTTTTCCCGTTCCGGGGCCCCAGCAAGACCCCAAACCTGCATGGGCCCCCCCGATTTTAAAAAGGGCCCGGAAAAAAGGGGCCCCTTTTAAACCCCCATTTAAATTGAACTGGGGCATTGAAAAATAATGTCCTGGGCCCACAGCATGAGCCCCAAACCCCGCATACCCCCAGATTCAAAAGGCCGGGAAAAGGAAATCTTTCAACCCCATTTTAGTTTCACTGGACATTGACTATACCTGTCCTGGGGGCCCCAGCATGAGCCCCCAAAACCCGCAAGACCCCCCGATTAAAAGTGGCCCGAAAAAAGGGGCCCTTTTAACCCCCATTTTCGTTTTTACTGGACATTGACTTAAATTTCCCGTCCCCGGGGCCCCGCCCTGAGCCCCCAAAAATGATGACCCCCCGAAAATTAAAAAATGCCCGAAAAAGGGGTCCCCTTTTAACCCACCTTTTTTAAAAATGCCCCCCTTTAACCCTTTGGGGAAAAATTTTTTTTGGGCATATATTGGGCCTGGTAAAAAGCCAAAAAAAAATGGGGGGGGGGGTGGGGAAACCATTAAACCTGTTGAAACCCCCAGATAAAAAAATGGGCCCGGGGAAAAGGGTCTTTTTTTCCACCCCTTTTTGTTTTAACTGGACATTGACTATACCCGTCCTGGGCCCCCAGAAAGACCATTAAACCTTTTGAACCCCAAAATTTTAAAAAAAAGGCGGGGGAAAAAGGGTCTTTGACCACCATTTTAGTTTTAACTGGACCTTAAATATCTGTCCTTTCCGCAGAATGACCTCTTTTAAAATTGGGCGACCCCCAGATTAAAAAGTGCGGGAAAAAGGAGTCTTTCAGAGCCACCATTTAGTTTCACTGGACTATATAATGTCCCTGCCTGGTACGCTTGCCCCTCCCGTATGAGTGCGGACCAATTGAGCTTACACTTGGAAATACTGGTGGTTAACGCTCCTATTCACCCAGGTGCCCTATTTCTTGCATTCTTTTTCTATTTTACCCTTTACTCAACGTGCTGGGAGGAAATTGTCTCTGTACGTGCTCCATACTCATGTCCTCTGAATAACCTACATCAGGGTCATTTTTGTCCTGTACCTCCCATGTACAATTCAGAGAATTTTTATTAACCAGCTATTATTTGGTACATGCACATTTTTTTAGTGAGTTAATTCTAGAAAACTACATTTTTAAAATAGGATGAATCCCACCATGGTCTTGTTTCTCTTTTTTTTATTGTATTAAATGGGTTGTCTCAATCCAGGATTGATTAGCTATTTTTAAAGATCTTGCAAAACAAGTCATTTTGGCAATATGTGTCCATTTAACAGTGTCCTACCTATTCCTGTATCTGACAGCACCATCACCCTTGAGGCCACTCTTGACAATTGTGAAGAACAAATGTCTGTTAGAAAACTACATGTTTTTATAATAGACCTGTAAGTATAGCTTCATATTCAAAGCAAATGCCCCAAAAAATTCAAAGCATGACCCTTGACCACTTGGGACAATTGTGAGAACAAATGTCTTTAGAAACAACATTTTTTTATAATTGGACCTGTAGTATTGCTGCAATTTTCAAAGCAACATGACCCAAAAAATTATAAAAATGACATCTCAGCCACTGTGTTAAAAATGTGGAAGGGAGTAAATGCCACTTAGAAGCACAGTTCTGTTCCAAAGGACCATGATAATTGCTGTATCTCGACAGAGCTACATGACCCCAAAAAAATCAGTAAATATGACTTCTCAGCCACTATTAAAAAATTGTGAGTGGAAAATACCAATTTAAAAGGAGCCACATTTCTGTTCAGAAGAGCCATAATTTATAAGTTAGCTGTATCTCACAGCAACAATGAACATCAAAACACATGACAAAGCCTTCGACAAACTTCTACAGATCACGTGAAGTTAAATGGAAATACCGGGAGTTGTCATGAAACCTTGTCTGTCTTTTACAGTCTCAATCATCACAATGCAAAACCAGCAAAATGAACTTTTGGGAAAAGAGAATAAAAATTGCAGTAAGAAATGATCATTTTAAAAAAAAAGTTTTAAAGAGGACCATATCTTGTTTTGAAGAAGAATGTGAAGTAGACCGGCAACTTAAACGGTGACCTCGGCCAATTGGGGCCCACAACATCATCAGAATCCATCTATTCATCTTGATGAAAAGTCAAACAACCACAATATCTGTGGAAAGCCGCAACATGCGTTTTGTCTGTAATGTACTCTCCCAGGGCTGTGCTGAAAGGTCCGCTCAGGATATTACGGCTGGCTGCTGGGCAGGACAAACACATCTATGGCGTTGCGAGCGAGTCTCGGGTACATACGACCATTTTGGGATACCAGAAGTCTAATTATGGGTCCGGACACATCCAAAAACAATGGTTTTGAGACGCAGATAGTCGTGCACATGATCTTAAGCTGTCTCTGTGTGTTTGTGATGTGTGCCTGCATTGCATGCGTTGGTGAGGTGGTAAATAAAGATTAGCCAGAGGTAACCCCATTAGGCTTCTGCCACCTTCCTGCTGCTGCTGCTGCAGCTTACGCTACTTAGGGCACTTCATAAAAATTCCTACGGCTGTCCACGTCGCTGATGTTTGTTCCACAAAACCAGCCGTGACATTTGGGGAACGTGAACAGACGCATACAGATGTCTCCCAGTTGATCAATCAGAAAGGTCTCCAATTTTCCTGCATTTTATCTCTCTATTTTGGTGGGTGAAGGAAAGTGCTGATTTATGTTTTGTACCGGGATCTAGGAGGTGTAACTGTTGGTTTCATTTTGATGGCCTTAATGCCGAGACATGTTGGAGGGAAATGGAGCATCCAAGCACTCATGTGAGAGATGGAGCCTTTATTTGCCAATTCCTCTGGTCCGAGGGGCACGTAAAAATACTGATCTTCCTGCATCTTCCTCCCCCCCCCTCCCCACCCTCTCGCCTCAAATTCCCGCGCCAAACCTCTTTCCAAGGCATGGGACGTCTGATAACGTCGGTGTCTAGTAATACCTCCTCCTCACACCTCCGCTGCCTCTGGCACAGCTCAACACAGCCCTGACCAGTGGCTGAGAATGATGCAACCCTGAGAGCTGATGCGCCATAGACCGTTGTCGACTAGCTCTGGACCCTCGAACCACTGCTAATGAAGACCGATAAATTGAGAAACTGTGGCCTTGTGGATTTGACGGAGAGAAAGGCTCTGTGTCCGTCTCCCCCTCCTCCGCTGTTGGCGGGTCCTGTTGTTTTCCAGAGTGTCCATAATCGATCGTTTCCAGCAACTAAGATCTAACCACAATGCTCAATGCTGACAAGGCATTTCCGCACTGACCATTTGGTGGCATCTTCAAAACCTGCAATGATGTTGCATAGCTCTTCAGGTTGCCTCCACTCTCGGTGGCCTCAGACACCCCCGAGGTCCCCGCACGACGCTTGCTTGTCAGGCCATTTGTCTACTTGCGTACATGCGTAACCGGCACTTGGCTGCTGCCACATATCGCGAGCATGATGGAAGGGTGAGAATTTCCATCAGCGTGTTGCCACGTCAACAATGAGAACGGTTGACGGGGAGGCCGTGCTGACTCTGCAACGCTGCGAGGCGGGACGAAGCAGGGTGCAAAACGGCGGAAGTGCGAACTAGACTTCGAGCCTTCCTCAGCAGGCAGTCCAGACCCGGTAGCACTTTAGAAATTTCTGGACGACAAGGTTCATGACATGTGCCAGGCAAGGGATGTGCTCCAGCCTACCGATCTTAAGGGTGGCCAGCAGATTTCGCCCGTTATCGCACACCACCTTGCCTGGCACAAGGTTCTTGTCACCCAGCCAGCGCTCGGTCTCGTTGCGGAGAGCCGTCCACAGCTCCTGACCTGTGTGTGGACGGTCTCCAAGACAGATTAATTTCAACACGGCCTGGTTTCTCTGGGCACGTGATGCCACCAGAGGACCTTGGGGGAAGAGCCCTGCACCATCCCTGCGGTTTTGAAGAGCGTGCGCCGAGCCTGAGAGCCACCGTCACCCCCAGAGACATCCACCCAGCTCACCCAGTGAGCTGTCACAGAGATATAGCGGCCTTGGCCGTGCTTACTAGTCCATGTGTCGGTGGTCAGATGGACTTTTCCGGCCACAGATGCAGACAACGCGCTTGAAATTTTAGATGACACGTGGCTGGCCAGGGCAGGGACGGCTTTTCTGGCAAAGAAATGCCTGCTCGGCATTTGGTATTGGGGGCAGGCAAGGGCCATGACGTGGCGGAACCCATCTGTGTCCACCAGACGGAAAGGCAACATTTCCAAGGCCAAAAGCCTGGCAATGCCGACATTCAGGCTTTTGGCTTTGGGATGGTTTGGGTTAAAGTGTTTCTTCTGCTCCCAAACCTGGAAGACAGAAGGCTGGCTGCTAGACTGGCCGCTGTACGGCGTGCAGGTCGTCAAACTGGCGGAAGGAGAAGGGTAGGATGGGTCTCTGGTTTGCTGGTGGTACTCGGGCGACGGTGGAGGCTGAAGCGGAGGCTGATCCCTGATCATGACTCTGAGAGACATGGGCAGCTGAGGAACGCTTGGTGGTGGCGGAGGAGGAGGCGGAGACAGAGGGTGTGACAGTGGTTGGGGCCCGCGTCAGGGCTGGACTTTTTAGGCCAAGTGTTGCCTCCATTTCAACTCATGCATTCGCTGCATGTGACTAGACATGTTGGTTAACCACCTAAGGTTCTTGCCTCTACTTATGCGTTTACGGCATAGGCGGCATATGACATCGCTGGGTGAATCAGAGGCTTGGTCAAAGAAGGCCGAGGCTTGAGAGGTCCTGGACCTTTTTGACGGCGATAAGCGAGGAGCGGGGTTGCGCTGACCGTGGCTGGCGGAATCATATCAGCGGACTTCTGCGACCGCCCCTCTCCTTTTTGAGGCGGAACCCGTACTGACACTACCCCATCGTCTTCCTCCTCGTCCAGTGATGAAGGCGTTGTCGCAAGCAAATTCGGCAGAAAAGACCACGTGGGTTCCGCATTGTCATCATCATTCTCATCAACACAGTGACTTGGTCGTCCTGCCATCATGCATCCAGGAGCTGCTTGCTACAAGCAAGGGCACAGTGCAAGGCGTTGCCGACCGCCGCCTGGATTTTTGGCCGATTGACCCGCCATCCTTCCTCCTTCCTCTGAGGTCATCAGTAACTGTGCGACAGAGCAGAGAAAATCATCTCTCTTTGGTCTCTTGATCTTTTAACATGCTTGCGACCCCAACCGCATTTTTGTCATCAAGATGTCTTCAGAAAATGATTATCCATCAGTGGTGGGGGTACACGAGTTGCCATTTGGGGCTGCTTCATGTTGGACGAGGATGCTGGTGATGCTGATGACGACATTTTGTGGCCGTGACTGGAGACGAGGAGGTAAGACAGCTGGAAATCAGTTGCATTAGCCACTGAAGGACAGATTGGCGACTGCTGTCGTTTACTGAGATTCACTAGGGCCCTGACCCAGCGATGACAGGCCTGACGGTCCTGCAAACTGAAGATCCGCTGGCATGCATTTTGTAGCCAGCACTGGAAGGAGCACCTATCTCTGTCCGTAACCCTACCTCCATGTCCACCCCCCCCTCTTTGCTCGCTTACCCTCCCCTGAATAACCGCTCCATGATCAGAAATATAAAAATTATGAGAAGGTATGGAAGAGTTTTTGGAAAGGTCTCTTATTAAAATACGGCAAATCACAGCTATTCTCAATCCCTCAAATCAAAGCAAAAATTGCCTGGATTCAAATATAACTGCCAAAGTAGATCTATCAACAACAAAGCTGGCCCTGCGCCAAAGTGGAAAAAACATGGATCTGAAATATATCCAGGAAAAATACAAGTATTTTTGGCACCTATCAATTCCACCTGAGGTGACATGATAAATTGCTGTTTCAAATTTAAGTTGCAAGCTGCCTCAATGACAAACTGTATGTGCGCCAAAGACAAAAAACACGTATCTGTTATGTATTATTCGTATAAAACAAGATTTTTGGCACCTTTTTCAATTCACCTGTGGTGACTATTTAAAATTGCTGTGATTCAGATTAAAGTGCAAGCTGCCTCAATGAACAAAGCTGTAGTGCTCCCAAAAGTCAAAAACACGGTACTGTTTATGTATTTTCGTATAATACAATATATTTTTGGCACCTTTCAATTCACCTGTGGTGACTATAAAATTGCTGGATTCAGATTTAAGTGTGCAAGCTGTCTCAATGAACAAAGCTGAGATCGCCAAAGTCAAAAAACACGTATCAGTTATGTATTCTTATAATAAAAGATATTTTTGGCACCTTCAATTCACCTGTGGTGACTAAAAATTGCTGGATTTCAGATTTAAGTGCCAACTGCCGATCAATTAGAAAGCTTTATTCGCCAAAGATAAAAAAACACGTACTGTTATGTATTCGTATAAAACAAGATAATTTTTGGCACCTTTCAATTCACCCCTGTGTGACTATAAAAGTGCTGGATTCATATTTAAGTGCTAGCTGAGACCGTCAATGAACAAAACTGTAGTGCGCCAAAGGTCAAAAACACGGTATCTGTTATTATTCGTAAATACAATAAATTTTTGTCAGCCTTTCAATTCACCTGGTGGGTTACAATAAAATGCTGGATTCAGATTAAGTGCAAGCAGCCCTCAATGAACAAAGACGTAGATACGCCAAAGCCAAAAACACGGTATCCTTATGTATTTCCGATAATACAAGATATTTTTGGCACCTTTCAATTCACCTGTGTGACTATAAAATTGCTGGATTCAGATTTAACGTGCAAGCTGCCTCAATGAAACAAAGGTGTAGTGCCCCAAAGTCAAAAAAACACGTATCTGTTATGTATTCCGGGTATAGATACAGATATTTTTTGGCACCTTTTAATTCACCTGTGGTGAATACAAGATTGCTGGATTCAGATTTAAGTGCAAAAGCTGCCTCAATGAGGCAAAGCTGTAGTGCGCCAGAAGTTAAAAAAACACGTATGCTGTTATGTATTTCGTATAATACAAGATATTTTTTGGCACCTTTCTATTCCACCTGTGATGACTATAAAATTGCCTGGATTCAGATTAAGTGGCAAAGCTGCCTCAATGAACAAAACTGTATGCGCCAAAGTCAAAAAACACGTATCCTGTTATGTATTCGTATAATACAGATATTTTTGGCACCTTTTCATCCACCTGTGGTGACTATAAAAATGCTGTATTCAATTTAACGTGCAAGCGTGCCTCAATGAAACAAAGCTGTAGATCGCCAAGGTCAAAAAACACGTATCTGTTTATGTAATCGTATAATACAAGATATTTATGCACTTCAATTCAACTGTGGTGACTATTAAAATAGCTGGATTCAGATTTAAGTGCAAGCAGCCACAATGAACAAAGTGTAGTGCCCAAGTCCAGAAACACGTAATCTGTATGTATTGTATAATACAAGATATTTTTTTGGGGCCCCAACCTTTCAATTCACCAGTGGTGACTATAAAATTGCTTGGATTTTCAGATTTAAGTGCAGAGCTGCCTCAATGAAACAAAGCTGTAAGTTCGCCAAAGTCAAAGAAACACGTATCTGTTTATGTATTCGTATAATTACAAGATTATTTTATTGCACCTTTTCAATTCACCTGTGTGACTATACGAATTGCTGGATTCAGAATTTTAAGTGCAAGCTGCCTCAATGAACAAAGTTGTAGAGTGCGGCCAAAGTAAAAAAAACACTTATATGTTATGTTTTCGAATAATACAAGATATTTTTGGCACCTATCAATTCACCCTGTGGTGACTATAAAATTGCTGGATTGCAGATTTAAGTGCAAGCTTGCCTCATGAACAAAGCTTTGTAGTTCGCCAAAGTCAAAAAACATGTATCTGTTTATGTATTTGTAACTACTACAAGATATTTTTGGCACCTTTCAATTCACCTGTGGTACTATAAAATGCTGGGATTCCAGAATTAAGTGCAAGCTGCCCTCAATGAGGCAGAGCTGTAGTGCGGCCAATGTTAAAAAAACACGTATCAGTTATGTATTCGTCATAATACAAGATATTTTTGGCACCATTTCAATTTCAACCTGTGGTGACTATAAATTGCTGGATTCAGATTTAAGTGCAAGCTGCCTCATGAACAAAACTGTTAGTGCGCCAAAGTCAAAAAAAACACCGGTATCTGTGTATGTATTCGTATAATACAAGATATTTTTGGCACATTTCAATTCACCGTGGTGACTGACTATAAAAATTGCTGGATTCAGATTTAAGTGCATAGCATCCTCTATGAACAAAGGTGTATTGCGCCAAAGTCCAAAAAACTAACACTATCCTGTTATGTAATCGTATAATACAAGATATTTTTGGCACCTTTCAATTCACCTGTGTTGACTATAAAAATTTGCTGTATTCATATTTAATTGCACAAGCTGCCTCAATGAACAAAGCCTATAGTTCGCCAAGTCAAAAAACCACGTATCTGTTATGTAATTGTATAATACAAGAAATTTTGGCACCTATCAATTCACCCTGTGGTGACTATATAATTGCTGATTCAGATTAAGCTCAATGCCTGCCTTAAATGAGCAAAGCTGTATTGCTGCTCAAAGTTAAAAAAAACACGTAAATCTGTTATGAAATTCGTATAATACAAGATATTTTTGGGCACCTTTCAATTCACCCTGTGTTGGACTATAAAATTGCTTGATTCAAGAATTAATTGCAGATCTGCCGTCAATGAACAAAGCTGTAGTTGTGCCAAAGTCAAGAAAACACGTATCTGTTATGTATTCATATAATACAAGATATTTTTGGCACCTTCAATTCACTATTTGTGACTATAAAATTTGTTTGGATCAGATTTTAAGTGCCAAGCTGCCTCAATGAGCAACAGCTGTAGTGCGCCAAAGTATAAAAAAACACGGTAACTGTTTATGTATTCGTATAATACAAGATATTTTTGGCACCTTTCAATTCACCCTTTTGGTGACTATAAAATAGCTGGGATTCAGATTTAATGCAGAGCTGCCTCAATGAACAAAACTGTAGTCGCCAAAGTCCAAAAACACGTATCTGTTTAAGTATCCGTATAATACAAGGAATATTTTTGGCACTTTCAATTCACCTGTGGTGACTAAAAAATTGCTGGATATTCAGAAGTAGTGCAAGCTGCTCAAATGGAACAAAGTGTGTAGTGCGCCAAAGTCCAAAAAACAGTATCTGTATTTATTTTCTTAAATACAAGATATGTTTTGTCACCTTTCATCACCTGTGGTGACTAAAAAATTGCTGGATTCAGATATTAAGTGCAAGCTTGCCCTCAATTGAACAAAGCTGTTGATCTCCAAAGTGTCAAAAAACAAGTATCTGTGTATGTATTTCCGAATAATACAATAATATTTTTGGCTACCTTTCAATTCACCTGTGGTGACTATAAAATTGCTGGATTCAGATTTTAAGGTGCAAGCTGCCTTAATGGAGCAAAGCTGAAAGTGGCCGCCAAATTATAAAAAACCATTTATCTGTTATGTATTCGTATAATACACGATATTTTTTGGCACCCTTTCCAATTCACCTTGGTGACATAAAATTGCTGGATCAGATTAAGTGCAAGCTGCCTCAAATGAACAAAACTTTAGTGCGACCAAGTCAAAAAACCACGTATCTGTTATGTATTTCGAATAATACAAGATTTTTTGGCACCTTTCAATTCACCTGTGGGTGACTATAAAATTGCTAGATTCAAATTTTAAGTGCCAAGGTTCTATCAACAATCTGGAATGGGCAAAAGTGCAAAAGACACGTATCTGTTAGTATTCGTATAATACAAGATATTTTTGGCACCTCCTTTCAATTCACCTGTTGTGACTAATAAAATTCTGGATTCCAGAATTAAGTGCAATGTCCCTCAATGAACAAAGCTGTAGTGCCTCCAAATCAAAAAACACGTATCTGTTATGTATTACGTATAATACAATATGATTTTTGGCACGCTTTCAATTCACACTGTGTGACTATGAAATTGCTAGATCAAATTTAAGTGAAGGTTCTAACACAAATCTGACTGGGCAAAAGTGCAAAAAACACGTATCTGTTAGTGTAATTCGTATAATACAAGATATTTGTGGCACCTTTTTCAATTCACACTGTGTGACTATAAAATTGCTGGATTCAGATTTAAGGTGCAAGCTGCCTCCAATGAACAAAGGTGTAGTGCCGCCAAAGACAAAAAAACACCGTATCTTTTAGTATTCGTCAAATACAAGATATTTTGGCTACCTTCAATTCACCAGTGTGACTATAAAAATGCTGGATTCAGATTTTAGTGCAAGCTCCCTCAATGAACAAAGCTGTAGAACGCCAAGTTCAAAAAACACTATCTGTTAAGTGAATTTCGTATAAACAAGAGATTTATGGCACTTCAATTCACCCATGTGGTGACCTATAAAATTGCTGGATTCAGACTTTTAAGTGCAACTGCACCTTAATGAGCAAAGCTGTAGTGTGCCCAAAAGTTTAAAAAAAAACATGTATCCTGTTATGTTATTCGTATATTACAAGATATTTTTGGCACCTTTCTATTCACCTGTGGTTGACATAAAATTTGCTGGATTCAGATTTAAGTGCAAGCTGCCTCAATGAACAAAACTGTAGTGCGCCAAAGTCAATAAAACACGTAGCCTGTTATGTATTCGTATAATACAAGGTATTTTTTGGCACCTTTCAATCACCTGTGGTGACTTATAAAATTGCTGGAGTTCAGATTTAAGTGCAATGAGCTCATGAACAAAGCTGTAGTGCGCCAAAGTAAAAGAACTCGTATCTGTTATTTTCGTATAATACAAGATATTTTTTGGCACATTTCAATTCACCTGTGGTGACTATAAAATTGCCTAAGATTCAAATTTAAGTGCAAGGTGTCTATCACAAATCTGGACGGGCAAAAGTGCAAAAACACGTATCTGTTATGTATTCCCGTATAATACCAGATATGTTTTGCACCTTTCAATTCACGCTGTGGTGACTAATCAAATTGCAAAGATTTTTACAAAATTTATGTGCAAAGGGTGTCTATCAACAAATCTGGACTGGGCCAAAAGTGCAAAAAACACGTATGTGTTATTTATTCGTATAATACAAGATATTTTTGGCACCTTTCAATTCACATGTGGTGACTATAAAATTGCTGGATTTCAGAATTTAAGTGCAATGGGCCTCAATGAACAACAGCTGTAGTGCGCCAAAAGTCAAAAAACACACTTATCTGTATTATGTATCGTATAATACAAGATATTTTTGGCACCTTTCCAATTCACCTATGGTGAACTATAAAATTGCTAGTATTCAAATTTTAAGGGCAAGTGTCTATCAAAAAATCAGGACTGGGCAAAAGTTCAAAAAACACTTCTCTGTTATGTATTCGTATAAATACAAGATATTTTTGGCACCTGTTCAATTCACGCTGTGTTGACTATAGAAATAGCTGTATTCAGATTTAAGTGTCAATGTGTCCTTCAAATGACCAAAACGCTGTATTGCGCCAAAGTCAAAAAACACGTATCCTGTTATGTATTCGTTATAATACAAGAATTTTTTGGCATCATTCAATTCACCTGTGTGAAACTATAAAATAGCTGGATTCCGATTTAATGCAAGCTGCCTCAATGATCAAAGCTGTAGTGTGCCAAAGTAAAAAAAACACGGTATCTGTTATGAAATTCGTATAATACAAGATATTTTTTCACCTATCAATTCACCTGTGTTGACCTTAATGAAATTGTCTGGATTCATATTTAAGTGCAAGGTGGGAATATATCAACAAAGTGAATTGGCAAAATTGAAAATGATCACCTATTCTGAATGTATACTGATAATAAAAGTGGAGTTTTGCACCTAAACAAAGAGACCTACAGTTACTAAAAAAGATGTGTACTCCTCTAAGTTCAGGCCTGCCCAATATCCAGGAAATATTTCAAATAGAAAACTGTTAATAATAAAGGCTATTGCAGTGCAAATGTCCTACACAAAGTCTGGTGATCTTTATCCAGTATAACCTTTATAGAGCTTTCTCTTTGTTCGCCCACGTGGGCCCACCCCTCAATCCCCCCTCCCCCCTGACTCTTTTACAGCGATATATGCTCCTTTAACATTCTCTAGCTAACTACATTCAAATCTCCAAACTCTAATTCTATCTAAATTGTAAGGATCACTAGCTAATAGTAGAGGTTTCTCTGTGAAGAAATAGAATAATTTCGCTGAGCTGTTTTGACACAAGCGAGAGCGCACTCCAACTGCTGCTGAGACGCTGAGAGACACAGATGCTGAACACGGAAGGCTTGTTCTATGTAAAACGATGGTCATGTTATTTTTTCCAGCCAATCGCAACAATACACATCCCATCATGAGGTCCGGCACACATGCATCTCACCCTGCTCTATTCTGTAACTGATTTGCTGCCGCCAAAATGACAGGAAGCGCTGTAAAATGGTTCTGCGATCTTAATAGAAGATGCACAGATTTTAACCTAAATTATCGCCTGAACTTAAAAATTTCGATCAACATAGAAAAACTGCGGCCGAATCAACTTTTTCGATAATATTCGCTCAAACACTAGTGGTAAATAATAGTTGCCATAGTTCACCCATTAGGTCTTCTCCACAAGCCTGCTTCTGCTGCCGGCTAACGGCAACTTGGCACTCTACTGCTGATCACTTTTCTGACGTTGTTCCAACCCGTGAACATTTAAGAACGTAAAGCAAGACGCATACAGATGTCTCCAGTTGATCAATCAGCATGGAGACATCTCCATTGGACGGATGCTGACGATGCTGATGATGACATTTGTGGCCATGACTGAGAGGATGAGGAGGTAAGACTGCTGGATGCAGGTTGCATTAACCACTGAAGAACAGATTGTCAACGCTGTTCGTTACTGAGATTCACAGAGCCCTGACCCAGCGATGACAGGCCTGACGGTCCTGCAACCGATGATCCGCTGGATTGCGTGTTGTCACCAGCACTGGAAGGAGCACCTTCTCTCGTACCTCTACCTCCATGTCCTACATCCCTCTTTGCTCGCTTACCACCTGCTTTCCGCTCCATGTTCAGAAAGATAAAAATTTAAGAAGTTATGGAAGAGTTATTGACAGTCTCTTATTAAAAGACGGCAAATCACAGCTATTCTTAAATCCCTCTAATTTCCTACAGCCAACTAGGATTAGAAACTGAAATGTTTCTAGCGAATACCTGTGAAATGCGGTCTGATGTAAGAACTGTAAGACAAAATCAACAGTGTTCTTCCTTCAGTCCCAGGGATTTACAACTGCCCAGTACGACTAGAAAGTGATAGTTTTCAACAAAATATCATACAAGTGCGCTATCTGCGCCAAACTGAGATTCACCAAGCGCAATAAAACTATTCAGAAGTTACACGGATGAGAAATTGCGTTTTTTGCAGCAATGACAAACGAGAACAGTTGAAAATTTTTCTATCACAATTGTCGTACAACGTGGCTATTTGAAAAAAACTAGGGCCGCACCACGTGCAATACAGCTATTTAAAAGTTATACGGATAACAAACGGTGGTTTTTGCAGCAATGAAACACACCAACAGTAACTACGAAATTTCTGTATCCAAATTTAAGTACAAGGTGGCTATTTGAAAAAAACTGGGCCGCACCAAATTGAAATACAGCTATTTAAATGTTATACGGCTAAGAAAAGGTGGTTTTTGCACCAATGAAATACACCTGCAATTACTAGCAAATTTCTGTATCCTAATATAAGTACAAGATGGCTCTTTGAACAAAAATTGCCTGCGCCAAAGTGAAAAACACCTAATTAAAATGTATACGGATAATAAAAGGTGGGTTTTGCACCAATGAAATACAACAGCAGTTACTAGAAAATTTCTGTATCCTAATGTAAGTACAAGGTGGGTCTTTGAATAAAACTGGGCTGCACAAAATAAAAGATACTATTTCACCTCAGGTGCGAGTGGTGCTGGCTAAAAACTGGGAAAAACAAAAGCCATTTCAACGTAGTTTCAAAGCAGAGTCTGGGCTGCACAATATACACTATCCTTTCAAAAGCCTGCCTGCCTGTCTGTCTGTGTTCGCTCGCAAAGACCCTCCCCCCCCCCCCCCAGTGCTGTACAGCGCTTGATGCTTCCTTAAAAGTCTCTGTCTAACTAACTAAGAGCTGAAATTCTCTAATCTACCTATGTTCTAATGTTGGCAGCCGAAAGTATAGTTTTCTGTGTGAATAAAGAGAACTGTTTCTCTGAGCTTAGCTGAGCTGTATTGAGAGAGATCTAGCACACGTCCTGCTCTAGTGAGAGACACTGAAGCACTGATGATGAACAGGAAATGCTGTTCTATGCAAAACGAGGTCATGTGATTTTTCCAGCCAAAAACAACCATACACATCACAGTCATGACGTCACACACCCAGCTCACCCTGCTCTATGTACTAAGCTGATTTGCTGGCCGCCAAAATGACAGGAAGCGCCGAAAATGGCGCGATAGTAATAGATTATGTGCAGATTCTCACCTAAATTATCGCGTGATCAGAAATTTCCGATCAACCTAAAAACCGTGCCGATTTCAACTTTGTCGATTTTAATCGCTCATCCCTAGTCTCCATCTGTCTCCATCGGCACTAGGGTGCCGATGATCTCCATTACAGCCCAGAAACCTAACAAAGGCTTACGGGTTCTCTGCAATGTCAATTGCACCCAGCTTGGCATGTTGATACAGTTGAGACAGTTACTCAATACATAACAGTACATCCTTATACTGGACAAGGGGACATTCCCCTTGACTAGAGAAAAAAGGATTCAATCTCCAGAGGAGAAGAGCGTTCTTCACTGTAAGAACGGTGAATCTGTGGAATAGCCTGCCTGAGGAGCTGGTCACAGCAGGAACTGTAGAGAGTTTCAAGAAAGGCTTAGATAACCATCTGGAACTAAAGAATATTAATGTGTATGTAGCTATGTAAAATTCTGGATCTGGCTGGTGGAGGCTCGGGGGTCAGAGATACAGTCTCCACTGGAGCAGATTGGTTCTTGCCTTGTGGGTTTCAGGGCATTAACCAGTGGTGAGGCTGGGCTTAATGTCCTTGTCTCTCTCCCATCACCCACATTTTCCCCACCCTTGGTTGAACTTGATGGACGTGTGTCTTCTTTCAACCGTACTAACTATGTAACTATGTATTGTAGCAGTGATCAAGGGTTTGCTGAGTCTAGTTCACCATGGGGACAAGTAAAAAAAGAAAAGTGAAAAAAGTAAGTAAGAAAATAAAGTAAAACACACAAGCTGCCCTTTTTCCATTACAAATGCTAATCAGCCCCCCAAAAATAAAAAAGTAAACATACTTGATATCTCTGCATGCATAACAGGCTAGCGTATAAGTCTTCCTTGTAAAAAAAATGGCAGAATTTTTGTTCATCCAGTTGCACATAAAATAGAATAAAAGTAATCAAAAGTTATCAGTTTGTTCCAAAAAGAAGAGTCCCTTAGACTGTATACAGAAAAATAAAACAGAAAAAGCAAAACATAGTGATGCAGAAACATTCGATTTATGGTACATTATAAAAAGACTTTTTTAAAGCTATAAATTGGGTATCGCTGTAATCGTATTGCATTTACACAGTAAGGCTATGTTCATACGGCTTAAACCGTACTGCGCTAAATACGGGGCAAGATATGTTCCAGTCATTACGGTAATCCACAGTTCTCATAGAGAACATAGTGACATGTCAATTATTCACGGCATATACTTGCCGTGAATAATGGATGTCTATGGGGCTGTTGGGCTGCCGGCCCCCCCGCCCCCGCTCCCGAGCACACGCCGCAATTCCGGGCGAAATACGTCCCGCAATTATTGCTGTGTGAACATAGCCTAAAACTAACATGTCATTTATACTGCCTGGTGAACACTGTAAAAAATAAAAAAAATACTTCCAGGATTGCAGTATTTTTTCACCCTGCCTCCCAAAAACAACTAAATAGTCATGTGTCTCCCAAAATAATACAGCTAAAAATCTCCCAAAAAATTATAAATGTTGCATTGCAGTAAACATATGGATCTGCTGAGTGAGTAAACATTTCGGGCGGCATGTATGAACGGGGCTGCGCCAGATATCTGTAATCTTTTCAGCCCAAAATCCAGCATAGCCCCATTCACTCAAATCGCTTTGTAATGCTCCCGATCTCGGGAGGCTGCGGGAGTGGGGGTGCACTAGAAACGTACGTAGATATAGGTTTATAGCTTCGCTACGACATTTCTAGGTGCATTACAGCTGGAACAGGTATACCACTTTCAAAGTGCTATACCTAAGCCAGAAATGTCATACCTAGTGGTGTGTGTGTACTTACATATCATTGTTTGTACAGATGAACAAGGCTACTTGACACCATCATCATCTGCTGTAGCGGCATCATCCTTCTCCTATCATAGGATCTTGGTACCTATGTTCATCACAATATCTATATTCAAGGGCCGTAAGTCTTATCTATATTTATTGCATATATGCCATTATGGTGGACATTTATTTAGTGCAATCTTTTTCCCTGATGAACCTATAAAACCTATAGGGGCAACACATTGGAAGTATAAAACATCATTGCAGATGTCAGGGATTGTCTTGTGGCAATATATAGCATATTTTCGTTAATATATATTTTAGTGTTTGCCCAGTGATAGTGTATATATACACGTATTCTATTTTTCACATAGTAGGGTGTTTGTTAGTGGTATTGTTTTTTTGGTTTTATTGGTATAAGTAAGTCACACTCTACAGTATATTTTTTGGGTAGGGGTTCCTGCGTGGGGTTGCCCTTTTTTGGGTTGAGTGCTCCGTTTATGTATGTAGGTATTTCTTCATGCTTTTTCATGTCTTTTGTAGTAGGTATTATATGAGACCTTGTGTGGTTTCTCATTTTTAATTTTATTATTAAAAGTTATGTTTTAGCTATTTTCTATCTGTACCCATAGGCATTATAATATTCTCTTTGGTAGTTTTGTTACAGATGAACAAGGCACCCTCAGGTATATGGAAATTGCACCTAAGGATGATCCATATTTTTGCAAGTCCACAGTTCTCTTCCTGATATCTTGGCTGATTTCTTTAGATTTTTCCATGGAAAAGTCTAAAGAAATCAGTCAAGACATCAGGAAGAGAATTGTGGACTTGCACCAGTCTGGTTCATCCTTGGGTTACACACAGAAACAGTGTGCTTCTGGTGTGCAATTAAAATACATCCACAGGTGTGTCTCTAACTCAGATGTTGCCAATAAACCTATCATAAGCTTCCAAAGACATGACATCATCATATGGACTGTCCCAAATAGTTTAAAGGCATAGTAATCCTAGTGTATGTAAAAACTGTTGACTTTGCAGAAAGTAATACAAATGCATTAAAAATCTCAGTATTCTGGCATTTGGCAAATATCAATAATTTTGGTAATACTAATTGACTTAAAACAGGGTTAGGTTTATGCTGATTTCATGTCAGATAGTGAGAAAAATATTTATATGTGTCTTTTATATAGTGTATGTAAACTTCTGGTTTCAACTGTAGATGAGATCCATGAGGGGTGTTGAATGCAAAACGGGGCGATTTCACCTGTTCTGGTACTTTGGGAGCTTTGCAAATGCGACATGGCATCCACCAAAATCTGCCTTCTAAAAGGCAACTAGCACTCCCCACATAAAGTAGACATATGGTTGATGCTCATTATAAAGAATTTTGAGTGGAATAACTATCTGTCTTACTCACAGAATTTTGTGAATTTTGAAAATGGCAAATTTTTCTAAATTTTTTACGATATTTTGATATTTTTCACAAATAAACAAGGATTATATGGACTACAGTTTCCTACTAACTTAAAGCACAATGGGCAAAATGTATGAATGGGGCCGTGCCCGTTTTCTGGTGTACTTTGAGCCAAAAAGAATGTATGAACAGGTGCACTCCAAACTTTGACGCGATAAGTCCCTTTGTAATGCGCCAAAGACACTTTTTAGTGCGCCAAAGACACTTTTTAGTGCACCAAAGATTTGGGGCATGTCACACCACATTCATAGAAGTAGACAAATTTATGATTCTTTGTTGTCAAATCTAGGCATATAAAAGTTAAAGGTGATCTGACTTGTCGTATTGGCACTACAATGCGCCTGTATGTATGAACTGCAGAAGAACAGGTTCATACATTCTGGCGCACTCTACACTACCTTAAAACTATTTAGAACTGGCCTGTCTGGACCAGGATTCATACATGTCGCCAAATGTGTCACAAAGAAATATTCTCTGTATTATATGGATAGGTAAAAGTGTCAAAAAGTTATTCTCACATAAAGTGTCACATGTTAGATTTCAAAAATGGGGCTCTGTCAGGAAGGTTAAAACTAGCTGTTGCGGTAAAGGGTTTAAGAGATTCTTTCCTGGTCTACATTTATCACCAAGCCACAGGAAAGGTGATACATTTTTGGTCACTGAGACCCCACAGATCAGTAAAACAGGGGCCCAGATGACTCATTTACTCACTGTGATGAAGCAGTTAGGAAGTGTTTGAATGAAATACTGCTACCAGGAGTGTTGCTTAAGTCCTAAAACATCTGGGGCATGAGGCTTCTGCATTACGCTTTGCTCAATCAGGCTGGGTTTACACAGCATTTTTCATGCCACATCGTGTACTGCAACATATATTTTTATGGAGAAAAAAAGCATGTTCCTGCCACTAATTTTATGTGTATTAAACATAGATACTGTCCATCACCTCAGCAGTATGCTGTATATTGAAAATCAGTGTAGACAAGTTTTCTTTTTTGAAAGAGCTCATTTATCTATGATAGAGAACGGGGCCGGAGACGCAGGATGCTGGAGGGGGAGGCCCCCCCCCCCCGCATGACCCAGCATGCCGCGTGGGCGCGGGCTGCGAGGGGTGCGTGGTTATTACGAGGGGGAAGGATTATAAAGTCTTCCCAATGTACGCAGGGAGCAGACGTGCTCAGGCAGCAACACTGGTCCCCCTTCCCTCAATAAGTTTGGATGGCAAGGTGGGGGTTTGTGTTGGATTAGGCCCAGTGGTGGGGGTGTACTGCTTTGTCACGGTAGCCGGTGAAGGGGCGGTTGGGGGTTCTTGGAGCTAGTTGATGTGGTGGGGGAGTCATAGATCGTTATGGCTCCCCAAAAGGAATCACATGATGGAACATGTGGTTGGTCTAGCGAAGGTGGGGCTCTTCAGGCGGGAACCCTTAGAGCCAGGTGTTGGATTGGTGCCCTCGAGCTGGGGGTGACGGCTGAGGGTAAGTTAAGGAGAAGGAGAGTGGTGGTCGCCAGACCATGGGGAGTGGCTCCAAAGATCTCAGCCCTATTTGAGGTGGGTGTGTGGGTTGGTTGTATTTTATACAAAAGGCATTTATTCCAACCATGGTGTTGTGTGTTCTTTGGGGTATCGGGAAAAAGGGTAGGCGAGGTAAGAGGTATAATTAAGGGGCAGGTTAGGGATCAGCGCCGCAAGTCGGCAGTGCCCCGGGTCATGTAATTCCTTATAAATAATAGTGAAACAGTTACCAAATAATACACATATACATGGAACAAACCATATGTATTATTTTTAATTAAAAAAAAACTACCATATCAAGATCCAATAATTTTACTACTTAAGGACCAAATGTGACCACCACATGTTACTATCAGTTGTAAGCAGACGCTCTACAGACATATGTGATTACACTGTAGTTACATCCAGTGACTCACGGGTGACATCTTTTCTGATGAGTCATTCACCTTCCATTTTCATTAAAATCCTCACTTTTCTAGCACCTATATACCTACCTGTCTACTGGTGGGGGCTTGTTAATATAACTCCTGACCCTATATGGGAAAGCATGGTGATTTCCCATCCCCCTTGACAACCCGCTTTCTGTTGATGGGATATCCGGGTGCCTGCTGTGGGGGATGGGGAGTCACTCAATGTTCCTATTTAGGCCCCCATTAGGTAAGGAGGTACATAGACACTGCTCACATATGTTGGGATATAGGTCCCCTAAGTAGGTAGGTGTATAGCCTCCCAATAGGTAAGTAGGTGTATCTTTTCCATTAGTAGGTAGGTAGGTAGGTAGGTATATACCCTCCTGATAGGTAGGTATAAAGGTCCCATTAGTAGGTAGCTAAGTATATGAGTACTCTAGATAGGTAGGTCTGTAGGCCTTCTCAGTAGGTAGACAAATATATGGCTCCCTGTAGGTAGTTTTATATATCCCCTAACAGTAGGCATGTAGGTATGTAAGTCCCCTCAGTAGGTAGTTATAGGACCCTCCCTCACAAAGTAGGCAGGTAAATATAGGCCAGTGCAGTAGATAGGTAGATCTATAGGTTTCTCCGTAGGTATGTAGGTTTATAGGGCCCCCCCTGTAAGTAGATGGGTATATAGGCACTTTCAGTAGCTAGGAAGGTATATTGGGCCCCCCAGTAGGTAGGTAAATAGATCAATAAACAATAGCAAGAAAATATAGAAAAATGCTCTCCAGGGGTCATGGGCTTATATGAGGTCCACACTCTCCTTATCCTGCACTGTGCACTAGGAGTTGAGCACCAGGCTGTAGATGTCTGTCTTATAACATGAGGTGAAAGATTGCAGCACGAGTATTCGGAGATTCCAGTGAAAAATAGGTAAAATGCACTTTTTATTAAAAACTATTTAAAAACATGATGTAAAAACATAAAGCAACTGCATGGTTTACGCCTTTCAAGCCTAAATCTTGGCTCTTAGGACCAAGGACTAAGAACCAAGGTTTTTTATGGTTTACTACTTTTACATAATAGAAATGCGTCCATAAAAAATTGCATTTTTATGTTATCATAGTCTGAAAGCTATAACTTTTTTATTTTTCTGTATACGGAGCTGATTATGGGCCTGTTTTTTTGCAGGATGTGTTAACGTTTTTTATTGTTACCATTATGGGGTTCATATTATGCTTTGATCACTTTTTATTAAGGCTTTTGTGAGACGTTTTGTACAAAACACAGCAATCCTGCTAGTGTTTTTTTATTTTTTACAGCAGTCACTGTGCGGTATAAATGACATGCTAGCTTTACTCAGCAGCTCGATATAATTACAGCAATATCCAATTTCTATTTTTTACATTTTACTGCTTTTTTACAATAAAACACTTTTATTCAAAAAGGAAAACACGTTTTCGCATCACCATAGTCTGAGAACCATAACCTTTTTATTTTTCTGTGTACCGAATGTGTATGGGCTTGTTTTTTTCTGGGATCATTTGCCATTTTTATTGGTATAATTTTTTGGCTTTTTAATCTGTTTTTTTTTTTTTTTTTGGAATGTAGGGTGAAGAAAAAAAAAAAAAACAAATATTGTTTTTTTTTTTTTTTATTTGTAACAGCGCTCACTGTGCAGTATACTTGACATGTTAGTTTTATAATTATGGTGATAACCAATTTATAGAGTTTTTTTTTTTTAAAAAAGTGTTTTTATTGTGTAAAACAATATTTATTCATTGTTGTCTTCTGATAGCCGTAACTTTCTTATTTTTCCATATGCAGAACTGTTTAAGAATTTTTTATTTTTTTTGCGGTATGAACTGACGTTTTAATTAGCACCACTTTGGCATTTATATGAGTTTTTGATCACTTTTAACTCCATTTTGTGTGCTGCAGGATAAACAAAAATCACAATTCTGTGACTTTTTTTTACGGCGTTTATTTTGCAGGTTAATTAACATAGGTCGCTACGTACATGGCAATACCAAATATGCATACTTTATATTTTTTAATCTTTTTTGGGGGTGATTGTCACTTGTTAAGGTGAAAAGGGCAGTGTATGTGTTTTTTATTTTATTTTTCGTGTTGTGTTTTACTTTTTTTTTACTTTTTCACGTTTTTCACTTTTCCCCATATGGAATTTGTATCAGTGATCTGCAGATCACTGATACAATAGAGATCAGTACATAGCAGAACTGTGCATAGCAGAACTGCTATGTACTGTTCTCTATGAGAACTGTCAATCACCATGCCCACAGGGCACAGCAGGTTGTGGTGGTGTCACAGACAGCCTGGAAGTGTTTCTTAGGGTATGTTCACATGATGTATTGCGGCGCATGCACTATACGCGGCGAAATGCGCTCCAAAATAAGCCATGTGAACATATCCTTACATTCCTGGGCTGTCAGGTACACACACAGAACCGGCGATCGTGCCACAGCTGCTGCAGGGAGACAGAAGGAGCTCCCACTTTCTGTCTTTCCCCTACCTGTGGTGATCGTGATAGATTGCTGCAGCTAAAGGGTTAATCACCTGCAGCCAGAGCTAACTCTGGGTGCGGGTGATGCGGCATGAGGTCAGCTGTAATATACAGCTAGTTCCATGTCGCGATCGTGTGGGCTGCGCTTGTGGGCACACATGATTCCAGGAAGTACCAATTTATCCATTTGCAGGAAGTTACTTCCTGCTAGGACATATGGGTACAGAGTTTGCAAAGTACAGCTCGAAGGTGATATCATGGCTTTTCGTGTTATCTGCTCTGATCTGTAAACAAAGGCCATTGAAAAGCATTGAAAAAGCTGAGATAACATTCTGTGCCGTGATATCACGGTGCAATATCTGTTCTGTTTAGTTCTGCTACATCTGTATGTCCCTGACAACTATAGCATACCCACCGGATGCAAATCATGAGTACTTACAATATCTTTTAAAGCCTAACATAATCTGGTATTTCTAGCATAAACACAATATTGTACATATGTAGCCTTAATTTATACTGTTTATGCAGGATTTATTCTATCAATACATCATAGTTAAGGTTAGAATATTACTTGCTTAGCACTTTTAAATGCAAACAGCAAATTCCTCAGCCAGTAATTTTCTACAGAAAAATTACAGGTCAGATAGTCACTGGCAAAGTTCTTTCCTTCTAACTTCTAATTGTGTTCTACCTGAAATGTACGTCACTGGATGCACAAATCATTTTCTATACACAATTTTCTTCTTTTTAAATAGCGATTTCAATGAATTTAGAGAATGTACTGCACATTTCTGAGCATGGTATTTTGTTGTGAATAGTCCATAGGATTGACTCCACTTTCAGCGATAATAAATTCTCAAAAAAAACCTTGAAAGTAAAGCCCTGCATTGATCTTTCTGCTGAGTGAATCTTATTTAAAATTAATAAAGCAGCTCTTGCTGTAACTTTTTTTGCCAAAATTCATAATGGTACAATACTGCTTAATATCATTTTCCGCACTGTATTATATTTTGATTTATAGGAATTTATTGTGTTCATTATAAGATACTATTTTAGGCATATTCAAATTATACTGCATTTTTATGCAAGCAACAGAAAATGGCATAGTAAATATCCTTTGTATTTTAATGAAATTAAGAAAACTTGAAGTCAGTAAAATTAGAAGCAGTTGAAAGTAGAGGTAAGGTCTCCTTATTGAGGTAATTCTTCCCTGACACATCCCACAGCAAACCTATGTCTCCAGGCAGCCATTTTATCAGATTGCCTTGACAATAAGTTAGTGTGACTCTCCTCTCCAGGTACTAGTGACAACCTCCTGCCTGTGGCTCACTACTCAAACCTGACGTTGGGTATCCATGGAGACTGGTGTCAAGTAATGACACTGGGCCTGGAGGCCAAATATTTATATACATATACAGTATCTGTATCTCACAAAAGTAAGTACACCCCTCACATTTTTGTAAATATTGCATTATACCTTTTCATGGGACAATACTGAAGATGTGACACTTGGACACAATGATAAGTCGTTAGTGTACAGATTGTATAACAGTGCAAATTTGGTGTGCCCTCAAAACAAAAACACACAACCATTGATGTCTAAACTGCTGATACATCCCTATCTGAAAATTAACACATTGTGCCAAAAGTGTCAATATTTTGTTAGTCCACCATAATTTTCGAGCACTGCCTTAACTGTTTTGGGCATGGAGTTCACTAGAGCTTCACAGCATCACTAGAGCTCCTCCATGACATCATCTGTGAGCTGCTGGATGTTAGAGATCTTGTGCTCCTCAACCTTCTGTTTGAGGATTCCACACAAATTTTAGGGTTTAGGTTTGGAGACATGCTTGGCCAATCCAACACCTTTACCCTCATTTACTTTAGAACAGCAATGGTCTTCTTGGAGGTGTGTTTGTGGTTGTTATGTTGGGATACTGCCCTATGGCCCAGTTGGGAGTGGATCATGCTCTGCTTTAGTATGTCACAGTAAATGTTGGCATTTGTAAGGGGTTATACTTGTGTTGGGATGTTAGCAGTAGTGGGTTGCCATGGGAAACCAGGGAGTAGGATGGCTTGGTTATGACAAGGGAACAGTTAATAGTTATTAGGCATGTTTGGCCTGTGTACGTAGTGTGCTGTGAGTCAGGTGGAGCTGAGCAGCCAATCAGCAACCTCGAGGGGTGGACCTGGGCTGAGGAGGAGGCCAGCTTGTACAGAGGAAGAAGCTGCAGTTGATGACATGGTTGTCAGTTGAGAGTCAGGCAAAAGCAGTAGCCATGAGGGGTGGAATATATTATTGGCTGTCATTGGAGAGAGTAGTAATATAATGCTGTACCGTGTTAGCCATAGAAAGTAGTAGAATAGTGACGAAATCAGGCGATACCTTTTAGAGGCTAACTGAGTATATTTGATAGTGAGCTTTCGAGAGGACTAGCTTCTTCTTCAGACTAAAGGTTATACAAAAAAACTAAAAAATACATAGACTTTTTATACACAAAAGACATGGATCTTCAAAGGATCTTAGAATTTTTAAAAAATAACAAAATGCGAAATATAGGTACAGCAGTTATTTACAACCTGTCAAGAATTAAACAGTCTGGAAACTTTTTGAGGCGTGACGGGAGTGATCAGTAATTATTTCTCTTATCTATGTGAATCAGGGGAGATTTGTTGCACTCACAGTTCACACTAGCTTGACATGAAGCTGGCATGAATATTTAAACCATTTTGCAAAAGTTTTAAATTTTTTTGGCATTAATTTATATTCCCATTCCTTCCTCTCCCTTTGAGTCTTAAAATCTCCCATTAAGCCCGTTCCCTGCAAATCTTCCAGGGAATGATTTTCTCCAGAGAAATGTGCGGCCACTGGCAGATCATTCTGTTGTTGTTAATGGTGAATCTATGTGAGTTCATGCGCTGGCTGAGTCCCCTGCCCTGTTTCCCCCACATAGAGGCCTGTGGTCGGACATTGCACACACATAATCAGATACACCACATTGCTAGACCTCAGGAAAATGTCCCCCTTTAAATTCTGTGCACTGCTGGGGCTGTTTGGGGGCAGGGATACTGCAGCAGTGTGGATGTGCATTTCAGGTCTTGCACCTGTTCTGCAGGGAGGCTGAGGTGCCATTTTCAGTTGGGGCCTTCAGAGCGCTCCGGGCCTTCAGAGCGCTGGGGCCTTCAGAGCTTTGCTTTGCTGAGGACAAAAAATCTCAAACTTGGATACAGACCAAAATTGACTGACAAACCCAAAACACAAAGCGGCCGCCATCAAAAGAGACATCTGCTCACATTACAAAGAGACCCAGAAGGAAGAACGAGTGCCCCTAGTTGTAACCTACAACCCACACTGGAGATCCTACGAAAGAATTTCCAAGGGAAATTCAACCTGTGCAACATAGGGGACAAAAAGACTCAAAGGGCATATTCCCAGTCCCCCCTCTCCTTTTCCTTTCGGCAACCACCAAACCTGTGGCGCATTATTGCCGGGCGCTCTGAAGGCCCCAACTGAAAATGGCACCTCACCCTGCCTGCAGAACAGGTGCAAGACCTGCATGCACATCCACACTGCTGACAGTATACCTGTCCCCACAGACCCAGCAGGTGCACAGAATTAGGGGGACATTTTCCTGCAGGTTAGCAATGTGGTGTATCTGATTATTTTGTTTCAATGTCCGACCACAGGCCTCTATGTGGGGGAACAGGGCAGAGACTCAGCCAGCGCATTGAACTCACACAGATTCACCATTAACAACAACGAACTGATCTGCCAGTGGCCGCCCCATTTCTCTGGAGAAAATCATTCCATGGAAGAAATTTTCAGGTAACGGTCTTAATGGGAGATTTTTTAAAACTCAAAGGGAGAGGAAGGAATGGGAATATAAATTAATGCAAAAATTTTAAAACTCTGCAAAATGGGTTAAATATTCATGCCAGCTTCATTCAAGCTATGTGTGAACTGTGAGTGCAACAAATCTCCCCTGATTGCACATAGATAAAAAGAAATAATTACTGACACTCCCGCCCACGCCTCACAATTTCCAGACTGTTTAATTCTTGACAGGTTGTAAATAACTGCGTACCTTTAAATTCGCATTTGTTTTTTTTAAGAATTCTAAGATCCTTTGAAGATCCATGTCTTGTGTGTATAAAAAGTCTATGTATTTTCAGTTTGTTGTATAACATCAGTCTGAAGAAGAGAGCTAGTCCTCTCGAAAGCTCACTATCAAATATACTCAGTTAGCCTTAAAAGGTATCGCCTGATTTTGTCACTATTGGAGAGAGTAGAAAGCTAAGTCCTTGTATATAGTTATTAGTTAAAGTAGAAGAAAATCGGGAGAGGCCGGGGAAAGGTCCCTACTCAAGAGTCAGTGAGTGTCCGGAGGAAAGGCTGTACACTGACTACACTGACTACATTACATTGTATCCCAGTTTCATATCTTCTCTGTTGTCCCATAAAAATATATAATACAATATTTACAAACTGTATTCTATAGTGAATCGCCAACCAATGCAAAGACTATCACAGGCCAGAGGCATTCATGTATTGATTGGACAAAAATATGAGCTTTGTTGCTATATTCAGTATTAAGGAGTTGTTTTTTAAAGTGCAGGTGACGAGATAATGTGTGGGATAGAATTTTGGAAGTTATAGACAGATATAAATCTAACATGAACCCAAGACTTCCAAAGAAGTCAGGGTAGTACCAAACAAGGAAATAGAAATATCAACTCTTGGTTGGTAAGTGGTTGTAAGAAACACAAGAAGTACTGTATAGTTGAAGGATTCAATTTTAGATAGAGGAGATTATGTTACGGACAGCTGACAATCACTGGTATTTTGCAGTAACAGTGATGCCACAGGAGGTGTACAGTACAATTCAGTGTTATTAGCGTAGAGGTGGTAGAGAAAACCAAATCTGCTTAAATTTTGTCCAACAGGAGTTGTATAAAGGGAAAAGTGGAATGATCCTTGGGGAAATCCGACAGCAAGGGGAAGCGGAAAAGAAGTAAAGGCTAGTAAAGATAAGCTGACCTAGCAATCTTAGAAGGACCTTCACATCACATAAAAAACGTCAACAATTCTAAATTGTCACACATAATCTGTTAATTCACAAGCAGCATATGCAATTTAAAATGTATATGCTGCACAAGCCTTAGACTTAAGCGGTTTCTCGCTACAAATATCATATCTATAATGATGGGGACAGTAAATATAAGCACTTTTGCAATTGGTTTGCATTACCAAAATCATTCAGTATAGCAGCTATGAGCTAATCTGTGAGTGTCTAGAGCTAAATCTGATGCCAGGGGTCGGGCCATGCCCCTTTTTCTGTGATTGACTGACTGATATTTAGTTCATTTCTGGTCGGGACATGCTCCTTGTGTGGGACACAACCCCTGTGCTGTGATTGGCTGCCTGCACTCTGTGCTTACCCCCTCTGAGCTGTGTAAAATTAAAGTGAAACTAGCTCCCTCAACTTTCTGTGATGGCTGCGTCTGTGTAATAAAGGCTGTCTGAGCTCCTCTATGCTCCTCTCCCTGTGATAGCTCTATGGGAATGATTTGGTAAATTACTGAGTCTCTAGCTATTATATTCACTCCCTCCTCACCCATATAACACAGCCTTATACATCATCACATTCTATACATTTCTCACATTTATTTAATCAGTTCAGGCTGTATGTATAACTGTTTACAGCAGTGCCAGTGTTCTGGTTACAAGGAGCTTGTGGAGCCTGAGGGTGAAAGCTCTCCAGGCATGAGAACTGACCACTGCAGGAGGTCTGCAGAGCTGTGACATTCTCTCCCTTCCCTTGCTCACACAGAATGAGGGAAGACACGCCTACTGGGAGGAAAGTCCACACCTGGATTTGAAGCTGTATGAGAAATGGATCATGTCTATGATAGCCTGTACTGAGAAAACCCCTTTAAGGACAGAATTCATGAGCAGCTGTATGCTGCTATGCATTATTATGTACAAAATATATCAAACGTCTCTAGAAATTTTTGCGGCAATGTTACCTTCGGGATTGAAAGGGTACATTGATCTCAAAGGAGTAGAATAAACTCAGAAACTGAGAGGGTTTCTGAATTCTAATGATGGATACCAGCTTCCCATACGTGTTAAACTATGGGTTAGACCTTATTCTTAACTATTAGCAGGTGTTTTATAGTGTGTGTTTTGTATTTTTGTACTTTTATAATATTATGTGTTACTGTTTTGTGGGTGGAGCTTTGAATTACAAACAACTATTTAATCAGTAGCCTTGTGTAGTGGTAGCTATGATTAAGGACTAGCTGAAGTCAGAGACACATAAAAGAGACTACCTTACACCCATGTATCTCAAGAAGCACTGAATGTTTTTATATTACCAGCAATGAAATAAAATATATTGTTTTATGAAGCTTGGAGGTGCTGCTGATTACTATATCTTATAGATAAAAGTTTTTGAATAGTCAAATGTTAATTTGTATTACAAAGAAGAGGTTTGAGGGAATGTTTTCGAATTACTAACTATGGAAGACTAATCAGAAATAAGGGAAACAGATATTTGAAAATACAACAATCCATTTATTTCATTGCACCTAACAATATTTAAAAAAAAAAGTCTAGTTTCTCTATATTACATTTGCCAGTCTCATAGAAATCACTTTAGATAGTTCATATGTGTATTTACTAGTGAAACAGACCTATAGGCATTTATTGCTGACAGTTCCTTGCTTTTTTTAATGAATGTAATAACTGCTTCCGACATTGACTGAGTTAGCATTCCAGAAAAACAGGATTCATTAAAAACCAACACAAGATATGGTAAGAATACTTTATCATATCGCCTGTAAATTTTAAATTGTAATATGTACAGGCATTTGGAAGTAGAAAAACTTGAGTACATTTTTCAGTCTTGGAAGGTCAAGTATCGATCTCTACGTATCTCATAATACTGGAAATTAACTTTCTGTAAATAATTATCTAAATTCTTGCCTGCACATGTTATTGCAGAATGGTGTGATTTATAGAAAAATCCAATTCTTGTTTGACCACCTTTTTATTAAGGGGAACCCTGAAATTCTAATAAGATATTATGTCTGTCTCATTTATTTCTAATTACTTTTAACTAATAATTTACCTGGTTTATCAATCTTGCAGTGGTATTTTTGGATTAAGAAAAGCATCTTATATTGAGCATTAATGCTGATGGAACCACTTGAGAAAAGTTAAGTTTGAGTAGAACTTCTTGGTTTTCTTGAACCAAACTTTTTACAGTTCATTCGAGTAAAAGTTCTAGTTCTAGAGGCATTCAACATGCCATTTTAATAGTTTTCAGCGCCTTTCTGCAGTTTTGGTGGCCATCCAATCAGTGCAGAGCACAGAGAAGTGTCAAAAGCATCATCTCTGAGGTGTAGGGCTCTCGCTGGCTACTAAAATCACATGACCATGTTGTATATATTTCACTGTATTGCCTTGTTAACGTCATTTCCAGCTCACTCTCTGTACTGTACAGACTGCTCTCTGTCTCCTTGTTTGCTTGCATGCATGCAGGCACAAGATTTGTTTCTTAGCAATTTTCCACAGGAAAGGCTGGTATTTACATTAGTTAGGGGAGTGTACAGCAAGCTTAGGGAATCATAGATAGCAATAGTCTTTCCCATACCCAGAAGCAGTTATTTGGCAATATTTGCAGGCTCACATAACGCCTAACACTCATATACATCATACTCATATAATCATAGTCTGTGCCCAAAAGTTCATTTTTTCAGTTTTTGGGGTACAGCTATTGTATAAGACACCGTTACCAAATCTCCTATAGAAAGAAATCTATTTCAATTAGTGGTTGCTTGGTGAAAATTTTATTAAGTGGCCAAAAGTTAATTTTTGCAGTTTTGGGGGTACAGCTATTGCAGAAGACACCGTTACCAAATCTCCTTTAGAAAGAAATCTATTTCAAATAGTGGTTGTTCGGTAAAAATTTTATTAAGCGCCCAAAACTTCATTTTTGCAGTTTTGTGGGTACAGCTATTGAATAAAACACTATTATCAAATCTCTTAAGGAAAGAAATTTATTTCAAATAGTGGTTGCTTGGTGAAAATATTATTGAGTGCCCAAAAGTTCATTTTTGCATAACACACTGTTAACAAATCTCCCATAGAACTAAATCTATTTCAAATAGTGGTTGGTTGCTGCAAATTATTCTGATTGAAGAAAAATTTATTTTTACAGTTTTGGGTGTTCACTTTTTGCATAACCCACTGTTATCCAATCTTTAGCTTATTAATATTTAGCTTTTGTAAAAGGAGAGAACTAGAGGTTGTAAGTGAGCAAGAAGGGGCGCAGGACGTGGAGCTAGAGGTATGAGATAAGGCACTCCTTCCAGTGCTCTGAACAACACACAAGCAAGCACATCATCAGTCTCAGGACCATCAGGCCTGTCATCGCTTGCTCAGTTCCCTGTGAGTCTCAGTAATGTAGAGCGTTGCCAATCTGCTCTTCAGTGGTTTTACCTCCTCTTCCTCTCAGTCACGGCCATAAATGTCATCATCATCAGGCCAACCTGAAGCAAACACAGGCCGAATGTCACAACCCAATAATAATCCATATCCATATCCATATCCTGAAGAGTTCTTTCATGACACAATGCGGGTGGGTTCAGAACGCATTTCAAAAAATCAAGAGGCCAGAGAGGTCAATGATTTTATCTGCTCTGACACCCAATCGCTGATGCCCCCAGAGCATGAGAAGGAAGCTGGTCCGTCGCCAGAAATACTAAATGGTTAGCAATGCCTCGCAGTGCCTGTGGCTTCTAGCCCGCAGCTTGAGGATGTAGACTTTCAGGAAGAGGAAGTCACCTGTGATGATGATGACATTGTGGATCCATCGTTGTCTTTTGAGCAGCAGCTGGCGAGCGCATCAGTGGAGGAGAAGGATGATGGGGTAATGTCAGTGTAGGTCTGGCCTCAGAGAGGGAGGTCGCACAAGTTCGCTGACCATACTCCACATGACGTGGTCGGTTGGGCAGTGGGAACAACTGTACTAAGTTTTCACAGTCAAAGAGGTCCAGAACCTGTAAAGCCTGGGTCTTTTTCGATCAAGCTTCAGATTCCCTGACTGACATCAAATGCCAGATTTGCTGTCAACGCGTCAGTAGAGGAAAAAATCTAAACAGTTTAAACACCTCGAGCATAAACAGGCACACGTATGTAAAGCATGAATTGTTGTGGAGGAGTCACTTGGAGAAAAAAGGCCACACTGGTCCTGGGCTTCCAACCACCGTAACATGTTCTGCCACCTCCTCCTCCGACACTTCCAAGCCCAAGCGGTCCTCTGCTTCTGATGTGTCGGAGCAGCATGAACAAGCACCATCCCCAGTCTCAGATACTGTCGGTAGAGATGGGCGAATTGATTCTAACGAAGTGGAATTCGTTTAGAATTTCAGGAAAACTTCGGTTCGGAACGAAGTCGAACTTTGGGGTAGTTCGTGTGAATGAAGTGTGCTTTTGATTGATAAAATGGCTGCGAGCACATGGCGTTACATGGGGCAAAGAACTCTGGGAGGAAGAAGGACATAGCCTGCCTGACATGTGCAGAGATGAGGCCAATCAGAGAGCGGCGAGATTCTGTGACGTCACCGCACTATATTAGTCCTGGCGCGACGCTGGGAGATCATACCGCTCTCACTGTACTGATTAGGGAAGATGCTGCCGCGGCTTCTTATGATAGCTGGTACTAAAGAACTCATTTTTATACAATGATTTTTGGGGGGTGTCTCAGCTTGTCTCTTCTCTTAACGTTCTATTTCTGATTTTGTGGGTATTGGATCTGAAGCCCTGTTTTGTGTCCAGTGCCAGCTGTATATACTTTTAATGCTATCTGCTCAAAAGCACATTAAATATCCAAGGGTGATCTAAGCCTTTTCCCTGTTGTATTCATTTAAAAAAAACAGCGTTTTTACAATACAAATACCACTTCATTTTATTTTGGCTTTCTCAATTCTTTCGCCAATTTTACATTCCCGGGTAATTAAGCGATGTTCTGCTGCTGTGGTTACTAAAAGAAAACATTTATTTCACCCCCAAAAAATACATTTTTCCTGTAGCATAATTCACAAGCGAAGGTTAATTACAAGTTTTCCTCCTGTTGGTAGCGTAAAAAAACACGCCTTTTGTAACACGCTACAAAGCTCGTAGTTTTTGGTTGCTCAAATTCTTTCGCGCAATTTACATCCAGGGGCTAATTAAGCGTTGTTCTGCTGCTGTGGTGACTAAAAGAAAACGTTTATTTCACCCAAAAAAATTTAAATTTTTTCCCTGTAGCATAATTCACAAGCGAAGGTTAATTACAAGTTTTCCTTTTGTTGTGTGTAGCATAAAAAAAAAACGCCATTGTAACACCGCTACAAAACCCCGTAGTTTTTTGGTTGCTCAATTTTTTTGCGCAATTTACATCCAGGGGCTAATTAAAGGGGTTTTGCCACCATGTAATGTTGACGTGGGAACCTCCAAAATGGGTATTTAATCACTTTTCTAAATATATGTGATTAAAAATGTGAAAACTCTGAGAGCTACAGCATTTCTCAACCCCCCTTGGTTACCACAAAGCTTCCCCAGGAGCTGAAAGGCCGCGCTTGCGTGAATCACTTCTTATCTGATGACAGGCAGAATGAATGGTCTTTTAAGGCACCGGGTAGCATATGTTTTCTTTTGTATACAGAATACTAGCTGGTAAGTGTTATTTAGATCCCTGCTTTATTTTGATGAGAAGCTTTCAATCTGCTTTTTTAGAATAGGTGTTCTCTTTTGTATACAAAATTCACAAGTTATAGTTTTGATTATTTGAGTGAACATGTCACAGATCCTTTATGCAGGGCTCTGTGCTCTGGTGTGTGTGTCTGTGTGCATCTCTGTCTCTTGTTGCGTAAATTTGTTTACATTACATTAGCATCTTAGCAGATAAGGTTTTCCTGACAGTGCAGTGTATGAGCCTGTGTCTTGCTGTATTGAATCCACTGTTGTACTTTTTTATTAGTTTCACTTAAGTTTTGAGAGGCCCTTTGGATTCCTCACTCCCCCCTCCCCCTCTCCCTCTCTCCATGCAGCTTCATGACTCAGCGTGATTTGTTTACATCTTGCTCTCATACTGAACGGAGGTCAGTACTTGGTCTGGTGGCAAATCCCCTTTAAGCATTGTTCTGCTGCTGTGGTGACTAAAAGAAAACATTTATTTTACCGCCCAAAAATACATTTTTCCTGTAGCATTATTCACAAGCAAAGGTTAATTACAAGTTTTCCTTCTTGTTGGGTAGCGTAAAAACACCCCATTGTAACATCTACAAAGCTCGTAGTTTTTGGTTGATCATTCTTTTGCGTAAATTTACATCCAGGGGGGTAATTAAGCGTTGTTCTGCTGCTGTGGTGACTAAAAGAAAACGTTTATTTTACCGCCAAAAAATACATTTTTCCTGTAGCATAATTCACAAGCGAAGGTTAATTACAGGTTTTCCTTTTGTTGTGAAGCGTAAAAAACACGCCATTGTAACACGCTACAAAGCTCATAGTTTTTGGTTGCTCAATTGTTTGGCGCAATGTACATCCAAGGGTTAACTAAGTATTTTTCTGCAGTTGTACTCAGTAAAAGAAACTTTGTTTTTCACCCCCACAATTCTGTGCATAATTTATATCCGAAGGTTAAATTTAAGCCTGTTTGTGCTTTTATATTCAATAAAAATCAAAAGAATTTTAAAACGGCACATACAAGTCAATTTTTTCCTGCCCATTTGTGGAGCGCAATTTATATCCAAGGGTTACCCAAGTTCTTAGTGGGTTTCATTGGAGTCAAATACAGGGTGTTTTAGATATCATTATACAGATATCTTCATCAAACAGTGTTTCTGTACATTTTAGAAACAAACAGTATGTCAGACAGAGAGGTGGCAGGCTCTTCACCTGCGAGTGGCAGAGGTACAAACATTCCAGGCTCAGGTCGCAGCACAACAAGGGGACGTCGTAGCAGGGGTAACCCGGTGAGGCCACAACTGCCGCTGTCATTTAGCGGCCGTGTGCTGACTAGCAACCCAAGGGGTTTTTGATTGGTTGATAGGTCATCCACTTCCTCCCAGAAGCATCTGACAACCCAGCCCCAAAAGTTGGGGGGAACGTCAACACAACCTTATTTGGCTGGCCGGGAGCGGGTCAGCGGCACTCACCTGTCCTCAACCCGCCTCTGTCCCATCCGGTTCCCTCAGTAGAGGTCTACTATGTGGTCTGGGCTCTGCGCCACTATGTAGCGAGGATGAACCAATTTGAGGAGGGCAGTTTAGCAGCTACTTGGCAGCGAAGAAATGGGGGCCAAATATCCCTGCTTCTTGCAGTAGGCGGCAAAGTATAGATGTTGAGAGTGGCATGGGAGGTCATTGTTGTGAGGGGTCAGCCTTGCATACCAAGACCGGTGATGAGGACAGTAGTGACGATGAAACACAAATAGATGATGATGTAGCCGACCGCACTTGGGGCCGGGTGAGGCAAGGGCTTCATCATCCGGTCAGGAGAAGAGGGCGTCAGCTGGCGTCAGGCAGCGGCGCAGCCAGCAAGTGGGTTGTGTGGCCGTGAGTCAGAGGGTAGCAGCAGTGTGAGTCGGGAGCCAAGCGGCCACGGGGTAAAAAAACCCGCTTCGCTGGGCCAAGAAAAGTAGCGGCACAGGGGCTCAGCGAGGCAGCGGCGGCAGTAGTCACTAGTACGGAGCGTTGGCGGGGGAAAAACCGATACTCGGCGTGGTGTGACAGTTTCTTTGCTAAGACACCGGACGAGGCCCAATATGGGTATTATGTAGAATCTGTGGGCAGAAAGTGAAGCGTGGCAGGGAGCTAACGTTGGCACCACGGCCCTGTGTCAACACATGCAGCGTCACCATCCCGGGGGCCTGGGAGAAAAGTGGCTCAGATGTGGGGGTCCATCCTGCCCCGCAGCAACCCGCAGCAGAGCAGCGCCCCAGTGGCACGCATGCCATTGCAGCCAGTCAAGGCTCCCCCACCTCTGCAGAAGGGAGCTGTTTCTCTTTGACATCATCTCCCGGTCCAGATTGCTCCTGCTCCTCTCTATCATGACGCCAGCAGTTGTTCAGCGAGGCGATTGCAAAGAGACAACAGTATGCGTCCAACCATCCTAAAGTGCAGAAGCTGACCGTGCTCCTGTCCAAGTTGTTGGTACTGCAGTGCCTCCCTTTCCAAATGATGGACTCTGCACCGTTCAGAGAACTAATGGCTTGTGCGGAGCCGAGATGGAGAGTTCCAAGCCGTAATTTCTTTTCCAAAAAGGCAGCACCAGCACTTCATAAATATGTAGAACAGAAGGTGGACCAGTCCTTGAGCTTATCGGTTTGTTCCAAGGTGCACAACAGCACGGACGTGTGGAGCTGTAACTACGGTCAGGGCCAGTACATGTCCTTTACGGCCCACTGGGTGAATGTTCTTCCGGCCCAGGCACACCAACAACTTGGACAGGAGACGCCGCTTTCTCCTCCACGTTGTCAAACTGCGGCTCCTGCGCCAATGCTGCCTCCGCCTTCTCCTCCACCACCACCATCTCAGCCTCCACAAGTACTGCTCCATCATACCACATGTGTAGGGCACAGCGGTGTCACGCAGTTCTACACCTGGCTTGCCTCGGCGAACGAAGTCACACAGGGGAGGAACTGCTCCGTGTCATGCAGCAAGAAATCGATGTGTGGCTTTCTCCGCGCAAACTGCAAATCGGAACCATGGTGACAGAAAACGGAAGTAACATGGCGTCCGTGCTGCACCGAGGTCCAGGTGCCCTGCATGGCGCATGTGTTCAATCTGGTTGTGAAAAGGTTCCTGAAGTCTTCCACCGATCTTCAGAAAATTCTGAAAATGGCCAGGAAACTGTGCATGCACTTCATCCATTCCTACAAAGCCAGGAACACCCTCCTTGAGTTGCAGCGGCAGAACGGCCTTCCCCAACACACGCTGATATGCGATGTGTCCACCCGTTGGAATTCCAACCTGCACATGTTGGACCGACTGTGTGAACAGAGAAAGGCCATTAACGATTTTTTGATGATCCAGGCGGACAGCAGCTGCTGGAGGAAGGTGGGGGGGTAGGAACAGTACCAGCTCCATCAGCAGCAACCTAAGTCTGGAGTCACTGATGAGCAGCTTCCTTCACCCGCCTAGTGAGGAGGGCAATCGCCAGCAGCAGCAGCAGGACCTGGAGAAGACCCTGAACCAACAGGTTGTGGCTTACTTGGACAGCACTCTGTCACCCCAGTTAGAAGATCCGCTGGACTACTGGGCAGCCAAACTGGATTTGTGGCCGCAACTTGCCGAGTTTGCAGTGGAGAAACTGTCCTGCCCGACCAGTAGTGTGGCATCAGAGCAGGTGTTCAGTGCGGCGGGGGCCATCATTACCCCAATGAGAACCCGCTTGTCCACGGGAAATGTGAAACGACTGACCATTGTCAAGATGAATCAGGCGAGGATCGGCCAGGATTTCCACACACCAATGCCTTAGGCGTCAGACTACAACAGCCCTGAGCCTCACCCAAACTGTGGGGGAAATTTGGGTTCAAAAAA